>KN488622.1:10795-22377 GCA_000787155.1 Scartelaos histophorus | reverse complement strand
TAATATAAAGATGCACTATCTAACTTTTTAGTTGGGGGTTCATCACCTGCTTGTTTCTATAGAGATGACACTACTCTAACTGGAATGTTCCGCAGTATGACACTAAACAGCTCTGCCTTACATTTATTCAATTACAGGTGGTAGCTCAGGTTGTAGCTCAAAAATACCAAGAAAAACAGGCATTCTGAAAGTGAATGCGGTTGCATCTCCACAGACCTGATCTGTAACTTGATCTAGGTTGGTCTCCATGGACATAGAAAAGTAAAACACTGTGGTCAGTCTTGGGTGTGTTGGTTTCAGAGACATTATAATATTTGGACTGTTACCTTGACCTTGCAATTAACAATTCAGTACAACTTATTATCTCTTTTTAGTTGCAATAAGTGCTCAAAATGTCTCAAAGCAACAACTTAAAATCCACTTATATATTTTTCTAATTCTGCAAGTTTTTTAATTCATGACAATCCCTCCATTTTTCTTTCTTTATCCTTTTTGGTCCACACCTTTCAGTGCCAAGAAGAAGCTTATATTTACAGACAACAGCCTATTAACAATTTTGAATAAGCAAGGGTAAAAACAGTAAACATGCTGCTACACATTTATTTAGCCAAAAACTATATTGTTTTATTATCAAAGAATATGACTTAGATGCTGTGATTTGTTAAAACTCCACTTAAAGTCCCTCCTCTTCACAAAGTGATTCCAGCGGGTGCCATTTCAGATCGTTATTACAGATATGTAACATCAATCTGGCCTTTCCAGGATAGTTTGTTTTATAAACAACTAAACTTGCCAAGCTCTATAAAGCAAATTTGTGTTGCTGCACTGTGCACTGGAAATTGGAATTGGATTTTAAAAGTAGCTCAGCCTGCAGTGTTTCCTGTAGATTCTGGGAGATTCTGGTGGCAGAAGATTTTAATAGTTTCATTTTATACAATCTGTGGAGTAAAAATAATGTTTATTGACTACATTTAATCTTAAAGTTGTTATTTTTGTGTAGTTACTTTTAATGTTTAGTATAAGGCAATTGGCAACAAAGTGTGATTGTCTGTTGTTTTTAGACGGGAGGTTTTAGACTCCTGCGTTAAGAGGAAGCACTCGTCTGATTTAATACAAGTGCAAAATGTGAATGCTGCTCACACACAGAGCGGCTCTAATGGAGGTTTATTATCTGTAGATTCTTAGGCAGCAAAGAGGCAGGACATAACAACACAACACACTCGTATGGCTGTTATTGACTGATGTTAGTTAGAGTTGTACATATGGTGTATTATAGAGATACCTGGACATTTTTTATTTGAGTTTTCTAATTCATGGGAATCCCTCAGTTTATCCTGGTTTTTCCTTTTTGTCCATTCATCTTTTGGGGAAAAGCAGAAATCTTATATGTATAGAAAACAATTTTGAATAAGATAGTGTTGGTAAAAATGATGCTACACATGCATTTAGTCAAAAAATATATATATATCCTCTTCACAAAGTAATTTTTAGGATAGCTTGCTTTATAAACAACTATATTTGGCAACTTCTGTGGTGCTTTTGAGTCCTTTTTGTCAAGCTCGGTAAAGCAAATTTGTGATGCTGCAGCACGCATTGGAAATTGGAATTGTTTTTGAAAAGTAGCTCTGTCTGATTTAATACAAATGTGAAGGTGAATGCTGCACACACAGGGAGCTGGTCCCTAATGGAGTTACATGATCTGTATATTTTTACTTTAGCAAAGAGGCAGGAAATAACAACACAACACGGACACAAGCATCCGCATGACTCTTATTGATCGATGCTAGTTGGATTTGTATGTTTGTTGTGTTATAGAGATTGCTGGACTGGATGCCACCTAAGGACAAGGTGTGTACTGTGGGGAAAGAGGAGCTTTTAAATGGCCCTCCCTCCCCAGTGCTCACCATGTATTTTCAGAGTTGCAGAAATTGCATAGTCCACAGTACTCGAGGTTACTGCAGTAGTACAAGTATGTGATAAACACAGGGGAGAATGAGTAAAGTCACCCTGAGTCTCTGTGAGCATTTGGGTCGAGCTTTATTTCCTCCTCCATTTCTCTATATATTATTCATCGTCCACACACTCCTCATCGCTGGATCTCTTTGTGTCTCCCAGCTAATTTATAAAACTATCAGGTTTCCTCCTCCGCTCTTATCTCAACTCCGAAGACAGAAAGTGAAATCCAGACAGCACATCTGACAGTTTATTTGTTTACATCAAAATAGGGTAACTGCAAAAACATCAGCTTTCAAAATGAAGGACTTGAGTATAGCTTGAATGTCACTGTTGTCATCTTAATCCTTTTTCTGGCAGCGTTTTCACTGAAGGATGTCCCTGACTTTTTTCCAAGTTACAAATCAGGGACATTTCCGAAGCATATTAGTCGTGACATTTGCAGAAAGATTTGAAAGCTCTGCGGCCATGTTCAGACATTCATATTTGCATTGCACTTAAATTAGACTGAAGCTAGTTTTTTGAGAAATTGGATGTAATACTGACAAAAAGTCCCCTTTATATTTTCAATTTGTTTGTTTTAGCGCAATGGAGCGGGGAAAATGGGGATAAAAACAGGTACAAAACAAAATATCATGTCTACTTTAGTCCATCATCACAAATGTGGTAAAAATCTGGTTATATGTGTCTAGGTTGAGGTTCATATATATTACAATTTCATAAATGTCATGTGTCTAGGTTGAGGTTCATATATATCACAATTTCATAAATGTCACTTATCAAATTGTCTGTTAGAGTAAACTGCAGTTGTCTTTCATATTTTGAGGCTGCTTTTTTCTTATATTGTATTTTTTTGTTGCATCCTTTATATTGTCAACCTTGAAAAGAGGGATGCACTAAATTTTTAAATTAATTTAAATTATTAATACATACATTTTGGGACTTATTGACAGTATTGATATTTTAGGCTGCCATATCAATATATTCCCTCCTGTGGGCTCACCACCTGCAGAGGGTTCATAGGGTCTGGGTCTGGTGCATAGAGTAATGGGCAGTGCTGCCCCCGCGACCCAGCCGGATTAAGTGGGAGAAGATGGATGGATAAATGTCACTTATCAAATTGTCTGTTAGAGTAAACTGCAGTTGTCTTTCATATTTTGAGTCTTTTTCTTATATTGTCTTTTTTTGTTGCATCCTTTATGTCAACCTTGACATGAGGGATGCTAAATTTTTAAATTAATTTAAATTATTAATACATACATTTTGGGATCGATATTTTGAGTTGCTATATCAATATATTTGTGGGTATATTTTACAAAATATTTTACAAAAGGGAAACATCCTCTGATCTGAAAGTTGCCGGTTTGAATCCTGCATTTGACATAAACATGATTTGTTGAGTCGTCAGATCCACTGACCCACAGGTTGGCAGTGTGTTTCCAGCTTGCATAGAAGAATATATTGCGTTTTTGGGCAAGACACTTAACCCGCCTCACCCCAGTGTCTGTGTACAGTGGGTCTTCCCCGGGGCCTCCTCCCGGTGGGACATGCCCGGAACACCTCCCGAGGGAGGCGCCCAGGAGGCATCCGGACCAGATGCCCGAGCCACCTCAGCTGACTCCTCTCGACGTGGAGGAGCAGCGGCTCTACTCCGAGCTCCTCCCGCGTGACTGAGCTCCTCACCCTATCTCTAAGGGAGCGCCCAGCCACCCTGCGGAGGAAACTCATTTCGACCGCTTGTATCCGCGATCTCGTCCTTTCGGTCACTACCCAGAGCTCATGACCATAGGTGAGAGTAGATAATAATATAAGAAGAATATATTGCGTTTTTGGGCAAGACACTTAACCCGCCTCACCCCAGTGTCTGTGTACAGTAGTGTATAAATGTGTGTGTGAATGGGTGGTCAGTTGATGCATGTATTACAAAAATCAGGATAATTAACAAGCCAGTGTATCAAATATTGTATTGAATTCCCAGCCTTACTTGAAATATAAAGCTTTTACCTTACTTTACCCTGTCTGTGGTCTTATACGTCTGCTCTCTCCTATATCACTGGTGTTTGGTTCTCTCTTTTGTAATGTGTGCTGCTCCAAAGTGGAACAAGAGCTTTTGAGTGTCTGTGCACTCTGGCTGTGCAGGGGCACCACCCTCTGCTCTGTCCCTGCAGGAGGATCTTTCTGTAAATCCCCATATAATATAACTGTAATGCAATACTTTTGTTTGTGTTGTACAATATAAGCCTGCATTGTCTACTGTATTTGGCGACACTAGTGAGATCAGATAAGCATTACAGGGCGTCTGAAAGTTCTCTGTGGTTTGGTTGCGGTGTTTGTTCTTTTAAGACTTTTGATTTTTCTTTTCTTAGCTTCCAAGAAATGTATTATATTGATTCTGCAGGCTGCAATGCAGAAATATATAAGTCCATCTTTCATCATGCTTCAATGCCCCATCACCAACACAGCCCAAGAAATATCATCCATCTGCATCCTTCTATCTGGAGTCTATCTGAATTCAAAGTGCTTTACAGAATAGGAAATACTGATACATTAAAATCACAATACAAACAAATCAAAAGATAATTAAATATTATAGAATAAAATAAAATAAAATAAAAGAAAGAGACATGAAATGAGAGAGAAGAGTGCAGAATAAAAACCTTTTAGTCATGTCACAGCTAAACAGAACCGTTTTGAGCCTGTATTTAAACATCATAAAGTAGAGGCCTGAGGCCTGTCTTACATGTTCAGGAAGATTGTTTAAGGTTTTAGCTGCATGAATCTGAAACGTTGACTCCTCGTGTTTAGTCCTGACTATGGGCACCAGCAGGAGGCCGGTCCCTGAGGTCCTCGAGGTGGTTCATATGGCACTAACATGTCAGAGATGTACTTTGGTGTTAGGAGAGACTCTACACAAGCAGAGCTACTTTAAAGTCTATTCTCTGAAGCACAGGAGCCGGTGCAGAGACCTGAGTACTGGACTTATGTGCTCGTAATCCTTAGTTTGAGTCAGGACCTGAGCTACAGTGTTCTGGATGTTCTGGAGACAAATGCATGGATAAGTCTCTCCAAGTCTGCTTTAGACAGTTTACCTTTCATTTTTGCTATGTTTTTGGTATAGACCATATATGCACTAAGTGCGGCAGGGGCTCTTCCGGCACCTTCTGAACCTGGCTCCAATTGACCTAGATTAGGATCTTGTCACTCTCTATAATTACTGCTGTGAACCATCTGTGAGTCACTTTGGTCTTAAAATATTTGTATTAACCCGCCCTACATGATCCTGATTTTCTTTTTTTTTTGCCATTTTGTTGGACAAAAAAATCATATTCATAATATAGAGCCTGGGTCCAAAGCATTTCAAGCCTCGTTTGCGTGGCGCTGAATGCTATGGGTGGCGTCACACTCACTTAGTGCACTTCTTTTATACAGTCTGTGGTTTTTAGGTGGTAAAAGGCTGCAGATTAATTTGATGTGGCTGTTAAAATTCAAGTCCATTATTACTCTAGTCTAGTCTGATTTGAAGCTTTTAGGGAGAGAGACTGGAAGTGACTCTCTTTGTTTCTGTGGGCCAAAGATTATGACTTCTGTCTTGTCTAAGTTTTACTGGAGAAAGTTGTTTTGCATCCGCACACTGATCTGTTGGATGCATCTGTGGAATGAAGACTCAGAGGGAAAAATTCAAGTGAAAAGTATAAAACATAATGGATTTTAGATGAATATAGCATTTTTGAAACAATAAAAGGTGCGGCAATCAAATATAGGGAGTGTTAGCAGTCAATCTGGCTGGCTGGTGCTTTGTTCTAGCCTAGTTTTAGATTCCACCCAATTGTGCACTAATTACGAATTGGAATCGGTCTTGCAAGTAAATAAGTTCAGGGCAAATAAACAAAGCGAGTGCAACTTCTTGGGAATAACTCGTCTCTTAGGGCAAGACTAATCTAGCTCCTTTTGCTTTAGGACAGTATAAATTGTAGCTCCTCAGACCGTAGTTGCCAAGTCTGCTTTTTTACAGTGACTTTGGGCTTCTGTTTTTGTATAGTCGTGTGCAAATTTTGTGAGTCATGAATCGTGTTTTTTGGACTTGCTTTCGAGTGGCCCTTTCACATCATAAAACCGTTTGATTGATGAGCCTTTTTTCACAATCTGTAGAAAGAACTGAAATACAAGCAGCTGTTAATGTTTATGTTTTAAAGCTGTTATTGATGTTAAATATGCTTATAAAATGTGCTCACATCTCATTAGCACTCAACTGTCATACACAATGTTTAACTTGTTACTTGAATTTGAGGCGTCTTTTTGAAGAGCTTGGAATAATGTTGTCACGTTACTAAAATACGATACTGATTTAGATACTCAAATGATTATTTAAGACAGATTTTAATGTAATTTTCAACACTAAATAATGTGTGCATTGTATCATGTGATCTTATACTAGCTCTGATAAAACTCAAGAAGAAACTATTAAGGAAAGGTCAAATTTTATCCAGTTATAAGATTATTTTTATCAATACTTGCTTAAATTAGTATATAGTTTTGATACTAGTTTTAGTACTGATTAGTATTTGAGTTTCAATACTTCTGACACCCCTAGCTTAGAATCTGGCAACCTTGACCCTGATTGCAGTAAAACATATTGTACAGAATAGATGACTACCTATTAAATATAAATCAAATGAAATCAAATGAAATCAAATGAAATCAAATTAAATAAATTAAATAACATTTACTTTTAACCATGTTATAGTTGTTTATCCTGCTCATTTACCCTCTTGAAGTTTTATTTGGAGTGATTTATGCTTGTTTGAGCAATCTTTAGTTGTTCATAAATTGTGTTTTCTTAAACTGTCAAATGCAGAGTATTCTGTCATTTTGATAAAACAAAACATACTGATAAAAAATCCACCTTTTATTTAAATAAGGGTCTAATCGTAGTATGGGTTAATTTGATTTTCGATACTTTTGACATCCCTAATGTAATATATGTATGTGTATATGTGTATATAATATAATATATGTTGACATAGATTATAATTATACAGCAAACACAAGCACAGTAGGTTTTTCTTTTTAAAAACATAAAAAAAAAAAAACAACCAGAACCAAAAAAACTACCATGTTATAAGTATATACGTCAGCCATCTTAGATCCTTTGATTCAGTGTAATCTGAATCAGGTGATTCACCATGAAAACACGTGCTAAAAGCAGCTCACAGGCTGAATCTCGTGGAGAGAAGTGACAGTCTGTTTATCTTTAGCTCCTCCTGTCAGCGCTGTCTCGATGCTGAGTCTGACATCCTCTGTTCACCGCACTGATCGGAGAAAAACAGAGGAAATGATCTATCGGCAAAAACAAATGAGAATGAATGTCCCAATGAAGTCTCTCAAAGTGATTGTCTGCAGATTGAGGGCGCGCTCTAATCTCTTGCATTGTGCTGAGCTAAGACCCACCGGAAGAGGCCAGGACAGGAGCACACAATCCACCAGTGGACGAATGCTGCGGGGATCGAACAGGGTGTTTTTGGAGGACCTGGTTTGGCCGGGAGTTAGGTCACAGAGTCAGGTGATGTGGGTGGATATTATATTAGCACCACCACACGCAGAAATATGGAGCCGTGTCCCAGAGAAGGGGGTTGGTGAGAGGACAGGAATGCACTGCAGCTGTTTAACCTGTACAGAAAAACTGAAAAGATATTGTAAGAATGAATGAGTGTTCCTATGACATGCTTCAAATACTTCGTCTTAAAGTGATGATATGTAACTTTCTGGGAATGGAAAGTCAACTGCATTATTCCACGGCAATAGAAAGTTAAAAAGAGTCCCCGTGGATATAGATTAGCTTTATGTACTGTGAAATGTAATATCTAAAGGAACAGGATTTCTTCCAGTCCAGAAAAGAGTCAGGTTTGTGGAGATGCAAGCGTAATATGTTGAGCAAAAGTTTAAGCAACCTATGAAGGGCCCGCTGGAGATTTCAGTGGTCAGTGAATACAATTTCTATCCTATGATGCTGATATATTTGAGTATTTCGTGTTTACAGTTTCCTCTGTTAGCGGCTGACCATTAATTCCTGTGGTGCGCCATTAGAGGATTGTTGTGCAACTAAGGCTGAAGAGCTTTTGTGCAGCTTGCATTAACTCACACCAAAACATCTACTCTACAACATTACATTTGGAGACACAAGGCTTCCTATTGCTCCAGGGGGCTGGGGTCACTCATTTCCTAGAAAAATGTTATTGAATTAGTGTTGTAGTGAAGCTCATGCTAAATGGGTTAAGGAGAATTGTGGCCAGTTTATAGATTTGAGCTTCCTGTCATATGTAACATTTACTTTAACTTTTTTCCCATTCAAAAGATATAATATTTTACTTTAAAGAGCCCATATTATGCTATTTTCTTATTTATGTTATAATGCTGTATCCTCATCAAAAACATACCTTGAGTTTTTTGTTTGTTTGTTTCATTCACACATCACACTCACATCACACATTCACACTCCACTGTTCCACCCCGTGATGTCATGCGGTAATACAGGAAGTGTTTCACTGTGTTTGTGAACGCCATTCACCTTCACTAGCATCATTTAGATAGATTGCCCTGAAATTTCCAATCTCTACTGAAAAGCTAAAAGGTAGCTGAAAACTACCACAACATGACATCACATCAAAAGGCGGAACAGAGCACTTTGAGTTTCGGAAATGTAGGCAGAGCCAGTGACGTGCGGTCAGGGGAGGCAGTAATCATGACAAAAAAATAAATAAAAAATAAACTGTACTTAAAAAAATATTAATATTTTCCACGGTTATGTGTTAAAAATGCATTTGAAGTATGACTACACATTTCAGCCATTTTATTGAGTAAAAATAGCTGATTTTGAGTTTGTTGAGGCAGGCAGTACTCCGCCTCAACTCAAGGGGGCGCACGCAAACTGGCAGGTGCTTTATGCTGCTGCTTCAACAGAGACAATCTAAAGTCGCCGCAGCAGCGCCTGTTTTTATCGCTAGTTTAGAGCTGGATTAGCCACAGAATGGACTTTTACGCACATGGGATTTATTTCAGATGAGAAGAAGGCAAAGGTAAGACAGAAAAACTCACTTTGGCTGGATTTGACTGCTACTTTTTTCTGTGTTTCTTCGCTTCTTGCTGGGTCATAGTTGGAGCTAGAATCAAGTGGCTGGTATCGTTGTATTCACCGTGGAGGAGCTTTCTGTACATATTTGGCTTGTTTGGGTTGTTTGGAGCGTTTCTTAGTTGTAATATTGTGGGACAGTTGTATTTTGATATGTGTGGATTTAGAGGCTGCTGTTTGAGATGTGTAGAGCTGTGGTGAAAATGAAGTGGACACATTTGGAGCGTTTCTTTGTTGTAATATTGTGGGACAGTTGTATTTTGATATGTGTGGATTTAGAGGCTGCTGTTTGAGATGTGTAGAGCTGTGGTGAAAATGAAGTGGACACATTGTTAGCCGAGCTTCTGCTGATTCCAGCGGTGTATAACATGATAGTGAAGCATTTAGTATGAGACAAATACACACGTACGAACACACATAGGGGGCGCTAGTCCCCAAAAATGGGGACCTTAGGGCTCACTACACGCGTGTGTCTATGTGCACGCAAACAAAAATTCCTTTAACATTATGTTGTTCTCTTAAATATCTGTGGTTATTCATGTTTATTGTTTCAAATGTTTGAAAACTTGAATTCACATGTCACAGCTGCAGTCACTTGATTTTTATTAATTGGTAAAGTGGAAATAGAAAAAATAATAATATATGTTAGAAACAAATTATGGAATTATGGGAAAAAATGCTTCAAGTCTTGGTGCTTTTAACTGTTTCCTTTTTTCCATTAATTTTCTAACCTAAGAGCACAATCAGGAGAAAAAAGACAAAGATATGTCCCAGTGTATATAACGATATTTAAAATGTTAGAATTTATTACTCAACACAACATTTCAAGCCTTTTTCTTACATTGGTTAGTAAACCAATTGCGTTGTAGATACAAAACTCTCATTTTGTGGCCTGTATCAGTTGTTAACATGACCTTTAGTATGTGACTTTTGTGGTAATGGAAATGGCTGTTAACACAATGAAATAACACAATAAAATACAGTGTAATACTGGGAATAATTAAAACAACAAATAATACAGTGGTTTACTGTGATGACACTGTTTTTATAGTAAACGTTGACAGTGCAATCTCATACTGTGAACATTACGGGTCACGGGGGCAGCACCCATAGCAGGGACTCCCAGACTTCCTACACCCCGGCCACTTCCTCCAGCTCCTCCAGGGGAACCCCGAGGTGTTCCCAGGCCAGCCGGGAGATGTAGTCCCTCCAGCGTGTTCTAGGTCTTCTCCAGGGCCTCCTCCCGGTGGACATGCCCGGAACACCTCCCGAGGGATGCGCCCAGGAGGCATCTGGACCAGGCCTTAATTTATTATTACCATTTATATTTCTTCTCTTTGTTATTATAATATATTGTGACGTGCGAGTTACTGTGCCCAAGTTTGACCAAGTCTAAACCTGAATTCGTCATCTCATGTGATTCCTCTCCACCAATAGAAGCTGTGGGCATTCCTTCTACCAGGGACCAATTGAGGGGGAGTGGCACCATTAATCTGTCCATTTGAGGAGAGCTCTTGTGGGGGGCAGAAAAGGCCTGCGTTTGCCTCTCAGCAGCAGATAAAGAAGCATCGATCTTTTCTACTCAGCACAACAACCAGGCCAGACTCACTCATCACGCTATATTTAGACCACTACGGACTGACCTGCACAAGGGGGAAGAATTCACTGAGAGGGGCAAGGAGAGTAAGGACCCTGTGCCAGTACTGAAGCCCAGAATTACAGGGTCTGACTTATTGCATGATGATCTCCCCATGTGCCCCAGAGGTCTCCAGTATCGAGTCCTGCTCTGGTTTATGATTTTTGTGGCCGACATGCATTTTCAGTATTAAAGAGTCCATATTACACTATTATCTGACATATGTCAGATATGTTTTAATGTTTCCTCAACAAAAACATATCTGTTCTTTTCTCAACCAGAAAACACCATATTCCACCTTGTTCCACTTGACATTTCCAATCTACTAAACAAAATGCAAAAGGAGCTGTTAACCTGAAAACTACCGCTTCATGACATCACAAAGTGGAACACAGCATTTTGAGCTTTAACAAAGGGTTACTCAAACATATGTGAATGAAACAAAACACTACTCCAGATGTTTTTGGTGAGGCAACATTATAACACGGTTTAAAGACAAAGACAATTTTGCGTAACATAGACATATAATTGTTAAAATAAAATTCTTAAAGGAACATTATATAACTTTTGAAAGGGGGATTTGTAACCAGCTTGTTTTGATGCGTCTGGCACAGCTTTGACTTGAATGTAACAAAATATGGCATCAAACTGAAATGTAAGGACAGGAAATGCTTTTGTTCAAATTGTGTTCAACATTTTTTAAATAAATATTTTTATTAAGGAATCCCAGCATACTCATACAAGATTTACAAATCACAGTTATTTTCCTTTTAAACTTTAAAATAAAGAAAAACATCTTAATAATAATACAATCCAAATATTATCAAAAATGAAGTAAAAGCGAACAATTAAAAGACAATGATGAAT
>KN488622.1:0-10703 GCA_000787155.1 Scartelaos histophorus | reverse complement strand
GGGAGGCTCATTCTAAAGGCAGAGTTTTTAATGATTTGCAGTATTTCATAAACAAACCCCATTTCTGTGCAAAACTTTCTTCATTGCCCTTAGTTGCAATATTATTTTTTTCCAATTTAAGAAATTTTAAGACAGCAATCAGTAACTGATTTGGAGCAGATACTGTACATACCACATGGACGCCCTCCCTTATTCCAGCCTGTAGAGTAAGTGCACACCTCGACCTTACTGTATCTGCTCTGTGTGAGTTCATGAGATGTGAGAGCCCAGTGGAGATGCTGTCAGGGTGAGTTTGTGGCTGTTTAAAGGATAGGTCCACTCCTCAGTGGGTGGCTCATTAGTGCCTGTTTATGAGTCTGCCAATGTCCTGCCATTTGGATCAGCTGCTCTCTAAAACATGCACATCAAGTCTGTGTAAAGTTCTGTAAAGCATAGACTTGGTTTGGTTTGTAAATCTGAAAGTGCTGATCGGAAGGAGCCCCCCACCGGCCCAGCAGGAGAACAGATGTGCAATGACAGAGTCTAATTAATCAACAAAGCAATTTCTGTTCAAACTCGTTAGGCTTCATTACAGTCTACAACAATGGTAGGCATATCAGTCTAAACAAAATTAAGTTGTAAGGAACCTTTTTTAAATATTAGAAAATGTTGAGCAAAAGTGCCATTAGCATCTCACATCTCCAATAACAAGAGCTTCTTTCTTTTATTAAGTCCAGATATTGACCCTTTCAAACCTTTTGTCATCAGAATGTTCAAAATACTGTAATGAAGGCAAGTGGAGGCAAAATGAAGATGATGAACATAATATATTTATGATTAATTGACGAGCAGTGGTTTTATTACAAAAAATAAGCAACAATTTTGAATTTTTCAAGGTACAAATCTTATTTACTTTGCTTCCCTGTTAAAAAGGATAGAAAAATACAGTTTTCTGACTATAAAATAGTATTTGGGCTTAACAAAAATTATAATTTATGATGAAATGTGTAATATATCTGTAGATGAAGTGAAAAACTGCTGTGGGTTCAACATTTCTCGAAGGATTTGTCCAGTAAAATCTCAAATGTGGATTTTGCCTTTGTAAAAATGTTTATAATCTCTTGTCAAATAAACAAATAATGTAATCCCCAATTGTAAATGTTTTTAAACTGGGCTCTGATATCACTCACTTGTATCTGACTGGTTTTCATTTTCCAAATTGCCCTTGAGTTTTCTTAATTTATGATATTCTGAAATGAATCCCTGTTTTCCCATTAAAATCACATTATGTTCATTTCACTTTTGCCTCCAGCTGCTCCATTCCAGTATTTAGAATATTTTTGTTTACAGTTTTTCAAAGGATTTATAGGTTTTTCAAAGGATTTATATAGGCACGAACACTTATTTTTTATGACTAATCAAAAACAGACCTGGAGTTCTGCTTTGCCTCATTCACACATATTTGTCATATTTGTCATTTACATCTCTCCAGCTCAAAATACTCTTTTCCACCTTGTGATGTCATGTTGTGGTAGATAAGAGTTAACTTTTCCCTTTAGTTCAGCTCAGAGTTTGGCTATTCCAGGGCCTTAATCATCCAGCTGATTCTAAGGTGCATGGAGTTTAAAAACATGGTGGAGTGGAGTGTTTTCTGTTTGAAAGAAGAACTCTGTGTGAATGAAACAAAACACAACTCCAGGATAAAATTACATTATAACACTGATCAGAAAATAAAATAATATGAGCTCTTTAAAACCAACGATGTGTGAACCCCGGAGTTTATGTAGATCTCATCTTTAGACTTTGTGGCACGCAGCCAGTGCACCAGGCCAAGAGTTTGACATTAAATTACAACTCCAGCAGAAAAACGTGGAAGCAGGGAAAAGCATTTGTAAATAGTGCTTGCTACAGGCATAAAAAGTACTCAGGATATTTTAAAGATCAACACTTTGTACTGTGTGAAATTTTACATTATATTATATTATCAGAGGTAGGGCTCAATTACATTTAAGTTGAGTAACGTTTTAAAGAAATTGTATTTTTTTGAGTACTTTTCTAGCAGCATACTTTTACTCCTGCTTTAATTTTATTGAAATAACAGTACTGTTGCTTGAATAAAAGTTTTAGTTACTCTTCCCACTGTGAGTGAGTCTACAAGTACAAAAGCTTTATGTTGACAATATGAAATTACATGAACATTTGTGTTTCTTGCATTGCTCCTTCAGAAATGATTTTCATTTCATAATTTTTGTGTCGATCCAGATAATATAATTGTATGATTTTAAGCATGTTTTCTTTATTTTCTTGCTCCATTTACATTTCACAACTTTAAATCATAGATGAGATAGATCAGATGTTATGTCCTGGCAGTTAATTTTCTTGGACCTCTACTTTGTACATCTACTTGAGTACCGTATTTTTCGGGCAAAAGGTGCATCTTAAATCATTACCGTATTTTTCGGGCTATAAAGCGCACCGGATTATAAGGCGCAGTATCAAATAATATGTCAAATACTGTCATTGTCCACACATAAGGCGCATCGGATTATAAGGCCACTGGTGATTTTTGAGAAAATGTAATGATTTTAGATGCACCTTGTGTCCGAAAAATACGGTAATATATTTTGAAATAACATTACTCCTACTTGACTATATTTTCGGCTTCTCTACCCAATTCTGTACTAGGGCTGCACGATATTGAAAATGAATGCGATATGCGATACGGGTGTCAAGCATTGCGATAACGATATTATTGCGATATTTTCTTTTAACCTAAAAAAAAATGCTTGGTACATTCACATGTTTGCCTCTATGACGTTTACCTGTGTTCCACATGGTTAGAAAACTAAGAATAAGCTCCTGCAAAGTATTAAACTTGTTAGGAGAACAGCCGTAGGCCACAACTTTATTACAGATGTTTTTGCGACTGTACCTGCGTAACATTGGTTGCTGAAGTTTTTGACTGAATAAAATCACTGTATAGCTCCCTGTGGTTGCGTTCGAGGTGGCTGTGTAAGTTCGTCGTGTTTCCTCTCGACGTTGCGATAACTTTCCGGCACGACTTGCACAGCACTTGCGTCTGTGACACGTCGTCCCGTCTGAAGCCAAAGTCCCAAATTCCGGAGCTGCTGTGCTTTTTAGGCACAAGTTGTTGGCTGTTGTCGTCTTCACTGACTTCTTCATTACCCGCCATGGTGACTGTAGTGTTTTCCCGTCATGCACTGCGAGTCCACGCGCTCGCTCTAGCTAGCAAAACATTACGTTTAAGGGCGCGTCGGAATTGTGAACTCCAGAACGCAATAAACTCACGATTTACACATAAAACAATTAAAAAATATCTCGCATCTTTGCGATGTGGATATCGCACGTGCTATTATCGCGATGACGATATTTTTTCGATATATCGTGCAGCCCTATTCTGTACTGTATAAGACCAGGTTTTAACATCCAATCAAGTGAAGCTCAATAGTACAACTAACAAATGTGTGAACAGCTGATCTAAGATAAGAAAAAAATGAATTTGATAGAAAGCGGGATGTGAGTTGTTGTGAACAGTGATTCGTGTTCAACCATAATTTTCTTAACACAATATCTAAGTGTGTCTTTTTCAGCCAGTAATTGCAAATGGCATTAGCACAACTCCGTGTTAGCTTTTCCATCTGATACTGCCAAGTCTGTCTGGCTGTCGCTCCATGCTGTCTTTACTGTGATTTATGTGAACTGCTTTTCTTCTAATCTTGCATTATCACAGTGTTATGTTTCACTAGTTTTGCTCTGGGTTTCTTCAGCAGAGGTTTTAGAGGCCCGTCCCCTGCCCCTTCTCACTTCACATCCATAATATGTGTGCTCCCAATGCATGGCTGGTCTTATGCTCCCAGGCGTCTGAACTTTACATTTGTTTTATATCTGCCCACAGCAGAGACGGCCAGAACCTCTTGCTATGAAATTATGTCCAGAGAAAGTGCCGCTGTTAAAGTGAGGACAAAGCTGACCATAAAGCCATTAGCAGGATCTTGTAAATTTCTATTAGTATAAGTAAGGGGAGACCAGTGATGTAAATTTTTAATGTTCTTTTTAAAAAGTTCTATATGTGTTGTGTTTTGTTTCGTTCACACGTTTGAGTAATTCTGCATTTTTAGTCTGTTTACATCTCCAAAAACTCATCCATCCTCCATCCTCTTCCATCCTCAAACGCCGTGTGCACAGAAGTTCAAACTGAAAGAAAGATCCTCACTCAGGTACAGTCATTTAAGATACATATTGTCAGTCTTGTCTAGCTGTATTTAAGACCATCTACAAGGCGGTGAAATACATGGGATTCCTGGATTAGTTTATTAGTTCATATTTCAGTTTAACTCAGATTTAGAGTTGTTCATTTATATGAACTCTGAACAGAATCATTTTTTTAGACATATATTGCAAATCATTAGATTGTTTTCCCTTTATTTCTTCTCTTTCTTTTTTTCAAAATCATGAGGTCCTACTCTGTGTGTTTACAGAGAAGCTGTGTCTGGCATGTGAATTCAAGTTTTGACATCTGAAAGTATAAACATGAATAACCACGGACATTTAAGACAACAAAGATTGTTCGACAGACTGGCAGTGCTGGAGCTCCCTCCTCTGCTCCTTTATTGTGGCTGCTCCTTTTGGGGGCTGGGGGCTGTGCTCTTTCACTTGTTCGACAGAACTTCAAGAGACGTATTTCTCGTGCCGAGAAATGCTGAGCAGACATCTCCTGCACCTTTTTGGATGTTTTTTTGTTGGCTTTTTGGGTTACATTTTCATCATCCTCAAAACCAGTAGTTTGAGAATCACTACAGGCCTCTGGATTCAACCTGCTTGTGGTTTGCATCTCAGCCATTACATTGTCCTTTTCTTTCAGTTGTTTGTTCATTTTTTAAGGACTTTCCCAGTTATTTGGAATGACCGGATGTTATCCAACACCTGAATTTTGTTTGTCTACAACAAAGTTCATTTTTCTGGTATAGCCATAGGCGCAATGTATTTTGATTTGTAAATTCCTACTTTGGCGTTCTTGAATTTTGTGGAACATTTTGTGAGTTTGTTGTTGGTGGCAAGTTGCTGAACTGTGCTCAAGCTCTGCTTTGCACTGCTGAACACACACACACACATCACAAAAGGCCCTATGCCAGGTTGACGCTCAGGGCTAATAAAATGAATAAAGCTTTATGTTTTATAGGTATTTAACTTTTCCGCATGCACAATTCCTTTTCTCTCAATTTCTACCACTAAAATTAGTAATTCTTTGACATTTTCATTTTGTAAAGGTGAATTGGAGACCGAAGTGTGTGTCTGAACATGTGATTATTTCTGACACAAGACAAAGTACTAAAAACTAAAGTGCATAATTTACCAAAAAATAAATATATATCATAATTTTCTTGGAGCCAGATCATGATTTTGGAACTATTCATGTACACTTTGTATTTGTATTTAGTAAATAAAGTCACCCTTGGAGTTCATACTTGGTTAATTCAGTCTCTGATTCACTCACAAATTTAAAGAGGTTGACCCATAGTGGGGAAAACACGATCATTAATATAACTTATCGTCATATGGATGAAATCATAATTTGATGTCATCCATAATATAAGTGAAAAATAAGTGCCTCTCTTCTCTCCACATAAACATAACTCTGCTTCTGTGGAGTGAAGTAATTGTTCTGACTAAAGTCTAATGAGTTCTGGTAACACAATACCAGCTTATCACACTGCATCAATAACCTTTCAAACTAATGGAGTTCTCTAGTTTATCTAGAAATGTGTGTATAAGCCTATGACCATAATACCTTTTGAAGTCTGATATACTGCTAAAATGTAGGTGTATATGATAACAGATAATATTGAAATCAAACAAAATAGAGGAATTATTTCAGAAAGCATTGTGAAAGTAAGATATTGTTAAAACTGTATTAATAAATCACAGAATGCGACACTTAAAGGTGCACTGTGTTCAGCTGGAGGGTCTGTCATGCTTTTTCTACACTTAGACGTTATTGCTTTGTCTCAAATGTTTCACAGTATGATATTAGACATTTCGATCTTCATGAAATAACGTAAAGTAGAGCTGTTTAATGTCACTGTGGATCATTCTATCAGAGCAATGACATCCATAGAAACAAGCAGGTGACAGACCCCCAACCAAAAAGTTACATTATGCACCTTTAAGTCATTAATTTATGTAATTTTAGTTTATAATTAAACTTTCTACTTCTCAAGTCATATCATATTGCAGAAAAAATAACCAAAAATGTTGCACTAGTACAAAGACAAAGTCCCCACGATAAATATGAACCCTCAAAAATTATTATTTGTAAGTGGATATAGTATTTGTCGTAACAGCTCTGTGTGTGTTTTTCTCTTGAGACACTCCACCATAACTGTCTTCACAATCCTTAATATGCTAATAGTGTATAAATTATGCTTTTATAACACTGGGCTGTTTGTTGAAGCCACCTCCATACTTTTCAGTTCAGACCTGGCAGTACCCACCAGTATAAATGCCAGGTGTGAATGTCACTGGTGCATTTTGGAACTGGAGATTTTGTTCTTTATACCTTCTTCATAAATTTGAAAACATATAAAAAAGGATATAAGTTTTACAGATTTCCCAAAAAATGCAATTAATTTAAATGTACTATTCAACTCATTTACTCTTTTGAGCTTCAAGACAAGTTATAATGTTGTGTTTTATTTCTGTCATGCAGTGATAGACTGAAACTACCAGCTACATTTAGTAAAGATTAGTATTTCCAGGTCTGAAATTATCCAAACGATTCTAGTCAAAATGTATAGAGTTTAAAAACACAGTGAATCGTTTCTGTATTACCACATAAGTGCTTTTTGTTTGACAGAAGAACGTGTGAATGAAACAAAAAGCAACTCATGGTCTGTTTTTGATGAGGCAACAGTAAGACACAGATCAGAAAATAGCTAAATCTGAGCCCTTTAAAAATGTCAAATGTGAAAAGGGTGAAGATCTGCCGCGCATGGTAATGTCAGATTCGAGTGCTCTGTCGATAGATGAATGGACTGATTTACCCTGGATGTGGCGGTAAATAAAACATTATCCAAAAAGCGAGTATCTTGATGGTGTGTGTGCAGATTGGAAAAGCACTGGACCCCGGAATGAACAGTCTTATAATTGCTTTAGATGCATACGGCCGAGAAACATGATCCCTTATATCAGATGTATTATGAAACCACAATGTATAGCGCTGTTTAAATGGTGTCTGTATTGTTGTATGTTGCAGCTTCCTCCTGGTCTTCTCCTGTCTCATCCTCTCTGTGTTCGCCACTATCCGGGAGTTCAAAGACAATTCAGAGAGTGCCTTGTACATCCTGGTACGTTTACACATTACACCCCTGTTACGTCCTATTATGTCTCATTATATATTAAAGGTGCTATGTTATGCAAAATTGACTCTTGTACGGTTGTAGTCATGTTAGAATGTTGTTACCTCATCCAAAACATACCTAGAGTTGTGTTTTGTTTCATTCACGCATGTTAATTATGCAGGATTTGTCTGTGAAACATTTGTGAAAGAAACAAAACACAACTCCAGGGATGTTTTGATGAGGAAACAATAATAGCTATAACATAGATCAACATTTGCATAATATAGGCTCTTTAGATGTTCGTAATCCTGTGTGAATATGATGTGTTTATAGGAAATCGTGACCATCATAGTGTTTGGGGTGGAGTACATCGTCAGGATATGGGCCGCTGGCTGCTGCTGCCGCTACAGAGGATGGAGGGGGAGGCTCAAATTTGCCAGAAAGCCTTTTTGTGTCATAGGTGAGAAAAGAAAATTGGCTAAGGATGTTGGTATGGCATTGCTTCACCTTGTGTTTTGGCTTTATGTTCCACTATCATACATGACAGATTTGTGAGTTCCAAGCGTAGTAACCATCACTGCATTTATATTATATTTATACTTCCAAAAGTTTCTAGTGTCAAGACTGCATTCTCATAAACAAGATTACACTGAAATTCAGTTTGAGAATTGACCAAAACAGACAAAAAAGAGCAACAAATAAAGAAACATGGAAGGGCCCACGGCAGTTTTTAGATCCTATCTACTGGAAAAGAGCCAAGAAAACAAGGTGAGAGAAGCTTTTATTTGTTTGGCAGCTGGTTGTAGTCACTTTTTTACAAGTTTAACTTCTAGTGCTACGCTGCTGTGTTCACAATTGCCCTCAGCAGTTAGCTCATGTACTGCTCTGCTGTTCAGAGAAGAGAAACCAAATGACGAACAGAACAACGCAGCAGACTTAAGTCTCCATGCGCATCCATATGTGTAAGACGTCTTTTCTTTGAGCAGTATATGAATTCTAAGATACAATATTGATTTACTATGGACTGCGACACTTGCATATCACATAACTGTCTCAGACTCACATTTTGGTAACACAACTCTTTAAATTACACTATGCTTGTGTAATAAGATCATTTACAGGAAAGTACAGTAGATATAGATTACCATACCACAAGGAAATCGTCTTTTATACTAACACTATGTAACTTTTCTGGTCAAGGATGCTCCTCCTGCGTCCCTCCATAAATTTGTTATTATTTTGCCTGGACACAGTGGCTTTAAATGGCTTTAAACACAATTATAATAAGAACAAATAAGGGGGCAAGAAGGTAACACCGCCAGGCCAAGTTAAATGTGTGGAGAGGTGGCCATAAATTTGCCATATTTTTAAGATATTTTTGAGCAATTAAACAAAATGACTAAAAGATAGAATAAGTTGAATACCATGCTTTCAGTGTTTTAGGCAAAGCTATAATATCTTCAAGAAGGTGGCAGAGCGATCACCAGAAAAAGCAGTTTAGTATATATATCTTTACTGCTCCCCAAACAGCCCTAACTGATGCTTCCAGGGGGTTGCACTGCAGAGTAATTGAGTGATTTTAAATGCCTATTAAATGTGAAAATGATTATGATGAATACAGATTACAAAGTGTATGGAATCTCTCGTCATCTGTCAGCACAGTAGCTCATAGTGCTCTTTCCCCATTGTGCGTTTCTTTCTTTCTCACACGTTCATTCTAACTAAATCCTTGTATATTACAGACATCATGGTGCTGATCGCTTCAGTGTCTGTGCTGGCCGCCGGCTCTCAGGGGAACGTCTTTGCTACCTCGGCCATCAGGAGTTTGAGGTTCTTACAGATCCTGCGAATGCTGCGGATGGACCGGAGAGGAGGCACCTGGAAACTGCTGGGCTCTGTGGTCTATGCGCACAGTAAGGTGAGTGCGGGGAAGGTGCTTTGATTAATGACTGTGTGGGGGCTCTGCATATTTTGGTGTAATCGCTGTTTATTCGTTTTATAAGTGATGCATTGGTTTTATTGTATTGTCGTTTGCCGCTTCCTACACCAGCTTTATGAAATATTCTGAAATATCTACAGTAGGTGGTGTATTTTACATCAAGATGCATTAGCAAATCATTCAAAAAAAATAATTAAACAAAATAACCATATAGCAGCCTGATTTCCTACTGGTAAATACATAACTTCACAGAGTCAGTTTGATCAGAAAGCTGCACATTTACCTAGTTTGCACTAAAAAAAGCAAAAAATGACAAAGAACAGTAGACATAATATTACACCAATACACAGTTAAGTAGCCAAAAAAAAAAGATTCACTGTTTAGCTTTACTTTAAGCAACACTATGTTTAGTATTTAGTATTTTTTTCCTCCATTGGTTTAACTTTGGGATAACTTAAAATTTTATGACCATGAAGACTTTTATGACCTAATTCCAATCTTTATTCGTGGGTTTCAACCTATTGCAAAGGTCCTATCACTATATTAAGCTCAATTAAATAAACCATCTGCAATTAGTGTTTTTTAAAGGCAAATTCTCCCTTTAAATTCTGTTCTAAAGTTGTGAGAAAGTATTGGAATGTCACGATGACACAACCAATTCTGAGTTAATAACCAAATCCGTCTAAATAAACATTCGCCTGTTTGCAGACACAGACAGCTGAATTTGTGAGAATTAAGTGGAAAACAAATCCCCCAGTTTGTCCTAATGAGGTTCAAAATAGATTTCGCTCCTCACTAACAAGCTGCAAGTGTTCCTGCCGGGTTTGCTGATATGAGAGGAGGAGTGTTTGAGAGCAGATCATGTGAGGGGCCTTGGGAAATAAAGACGGTTATGAAAGATTCTCAACCATACGGGACGTGACAATGACATCACCTTGCCCGGTAATATTACAGAAGAGACATTTTACCTGTTCTCTGAGGTCACATGACTGCAGCGAGGGCACTTTATGACTGTATTGGTGTGTTTGTCTCAAAAGGAGCTGATCACTGCCTGGTACATTGGCTTCCTCTGCCTCATCCTGGCTTCCTTCCTGGTGTATTCAGTGGAGAAGGAGTCCAACAAGGAGTTTGAGACCTACGCTGATGCTCTGTGGTGGGGATTGGTAAGACACTGAGGGCATCCAAACTTAGACTCAGACAAACTTTATTGATCCACAAGGGAAATTATTTAGACGCAGAAGCTCACACATCACACAATGCTATATTATAAAGTGCTTGGAAAGGCTGCACACAAATACACCACATATTTAGTTTGTGAAGAGCTCCAAAAATGCAACAGGCTTGAGATTAGAAATGCATCCAGGAAAATATTTACACAATGATTAACCCTGTTTAGAGTGTACACTGTAAACCTGAAAACTCAAATT
>KN488619.1:13092-24741 GCA_000787155.1 Scartelaos histophorus | reverse complement strand
AGTAATAGTAATAGTGATAGTGATAGTTTTAGATACTCCCTATGTATTTACATGTCCCCCAAGAAACGGTTTCACACTTCGGATATACTCAAATAAATGGCCCTATTTTCATTTTCAGCAACCACACGCTGAAATCAATTAGTTTTTCTGTCCACAACAGTCTGGCCCGGATGCTGGTGTTGTGATGTTGTTGTGGATTGGTGTGATTTGAATGGCAAATAACCCCCTAATGCAAATACAACCATTTGGCACCCAAGACACAACCTGGGGTCCAGCTGGGATTTCAGAGCCCAGTCCTATACACATTTAGTGATCAGCCTACTATTTCTTCATATAAAATGTAATTTGAAATAGGCCTGTTACTATAACTGCTGATAAAAGAAACAATAATGTCATTTGTCTGTGCTACAAAAACAAAATGAGCTGTAAAAAGTGAAATAAGTCACTTTGTAGAGACACAAAATAATAAATAAACTGAACTGAATCTACTGAACTGAAACTTACTGCTAAAGTTCAATTTGCTATTTATTGCAACTCATGTTTTAACTGTATTTTTCATTTAGACCATTTGGGGGAGGTGTGGGACGGGTTTTGCTCAACGATTATTGTGTCAGTGACAGTTTAAATATTATTGTTTATATTTGCATTTCTTTTGGCAATATGTCGCGCTTCAGATTTATTATTATGACAGAGCGAGTTTCAGAAGTTCAGTTTGTAATAATAAACATGAAGATGTGATTTTAAAATGCATTTTTACTGTCATTGCAGAAAACATGCTCCAAACTATACACACTGTAACAGTCCATAATTCACATGTCACAGAAACCTTTGTCTAAAACACAACGTAATGTTATAAATAGACTATAAACTACAATTTTAAAACATATTTTCATGTATAATAAACATGCACTCACATAAGACTAACCCGCAGGAATAAACTTAAAGGTGTGCCATGTTTTCTACTGGAGTTCCGTCAATGAACTGTCGCCACGGAGATTTTATAGCTTTTTCCGATATGTTCCACAGTATTGCATTAAACGTGAACATCTCTGTGCTTAAAAATACTTTAAAATCATCTCTCCACACATTTGACTCTAACTTGCATGCATAAATAATGAGGTTTAGCTTTAAAGCCATACTGTGGAACATTCAAAACATTAACATTTCCACGGAGACAAGCTAGTGTCGAAACCTCCACTGGAAAAGTTACATACTGCACCTTCAACTAAAACGAAAAAAACCAAAAAAAAAACCAACAACCTTAAAATATTTTCAGTTTTTTGACTTGGCTTCGCATTCGGCAAGGCACTGTATAGCTTAAATAACATTGTTCATGGCTGTAAGTGTTCCATTTGAGTACTACATTAAAAACAGGTAACTACTGTACATGTGAACAATCCAAACACAGTGTAAAAAGTGTTTTCCTGGGACAGTTAAGCGACACATGGAGTGAGGGACTTGCTCTATGGTTAACTAGACTTTAGCTCATTACAGTGGGGAGTAAAGGGCACCATACTAAGTGGTACTAGCAAATGTGGAAACAGATAAAAGTTTTCCGCTTTAAAACTCAACTTAAAACTCCCACTAGAGGAAATGCCATTCGGTAGTTAAAAGTTAAGGGTCACTAGTCGTCAGCATATTTTTTTATACTGCAGATGCCGAGGCAAATTGTAGCTAGAAAGATGGAAATTAAGTATTATTTTTGCATAAATTTGTTAATAATTTCAATATTTAAAAATTCAGTTTCAATTTTTTTTTCTTTTAACACAAAAAAAAGAAAATCTAGTCTTGCCTTTGCAGAGAAATGTACTTTTTTATACGCTGACAATGTCTTTACACCTGCATTTCCCTGCCTATAAACTTGAGCATAACACAAATATACCTTTAATATTAGGAAATCAGCCAAGATCGGCCATTGCTTATTATGGGAATGATCTGAATATTTCCAATTGGATAGTCAAAACAGAAGCCCTTTTCGTGAGTCCGAATTGTCCCAAGACACGTGCGGGATTAGTGGAAGAGGTTGCAAGTGTTCTGTTAATTAAAATAAAATAAAAACACCCTCCTACTCTTCATGTCTCAGAGTCAACCATATTTGAAATGATGTCCACCAAACTATCAAGTCCATACAGGTAACCGTCTTCTCTGTTGCCTTCCTCCCACGTTGCCCGGTGGGAGAGCTCGTCTCCTTCGCAGAGAGGCGTGGTTTTGCCGAAATCGATCATCCAGACTTTGGCCCGTCCTTTACTGTCATGGACGAACAACAAGGAGCTGCCGATGACCTACAAAAACAAATATTAGTATCAAAATGAGTAAAACTAACATGATTTTTATTGTGCCTTTGAGATATTTGAGGTAACCATATTCAAAATGTGTGAAAAATCCCTCAGTCGTCCAGGTAGAATCCATGGCAAAAGGAAAATACATTTATTTTCCTTTTTCCATATTCAAAACTGTAGAAAACTCTTCATCAAAAGGCATAATAGAGAATATTAAAAGTAGGAGTATATACAGTGTATTGTAACTTTTCTAGAGTAGGGTTCACTATCTGCTTATCTCCATGGTTATTACTTTGCTTGGAATGTCCCACAGTATGGCATTAAACACATCTATGAAGACAAGTTGGAAAAGCCAAGTCGAGTTATAAGTCAGATCTATGAAGAGGGAATCCCACATTAGCATCAAAATGAGTAAAACTGTAACATGATTTCTATTCTGACTTTGAGATATTTGAGGTAACCATATTCAAAACGTTTGAAAAATCCCTCAGTCGTCCAGGTAGAATCCATGGCAAAAGGAAAATCAATTTATTTTCCTTTTTCCACATTCAAAACTGTAGAAAAATCTTCATCAAAAGGCATAATAAAGAATATTAAGAGTTGGAGTATATACAGTGTATTGTAATTTCTAGCGTAGTATATACAGTGTATTGTAACTTTTCTAGCGTAGGGTCCACTATCTGCTTATCTCCATGGTAACGTTATTACTTTGCTTGGAATGTCCCACAGTATGGCATTAAACTTATCTATGAAGACAAGTTGGAAAAGCCAAGTCGAGTTACAAGTCAGATCTATGAAGAGTCAATCCCACTCACTCTTTTTCAAGGCATTGTTCACAGTTAAAACACATGTGAATGAATTAATGCAAGATATGCACGTTACATGCAAAAGCAATAACATGTCGATGGAGACAAAAAAATAATAGTATTTTCCACAACACAAGTGAATTTTGGTTTTACTTCCTGTTTTGTTTTAGCCGCTGTGTCTAATGAGTGCTTTCTCTAAGTGTGAAACTGAATGTGCGGCCAAGGCTTCTGCTGTCCACTTTCCATGACGCAACTTGTTTCAGAGGCAACTTGTGAGACAGAGAGTTGAATTTACAATAAAATAACAATAATCAATATATCTGAATAGAAATAAGGATTAAATTAAACTAATATTGCTCAAGAACTTGTCCTTACCTCATGTGTTTTGAAGAATGGAGAGATCTCTAGTGTGTCTCTGATTTCTTTAAGCCTTTCGAGGTAAAGTTTCTGAAACAAAATCACATTTTAATTAAGAGATTGGTTGCACAGAGTAACATTTACCGGATAAACTAAAAAGCAAAAGCAAAAAAAAAAAATTAAGAGTAGATGAGCCCAATTACTTCAGTAGAATTTCAAAATGACACAACTCCTATCTGATACTAGATTATTAGATTTTATGCAACAGCTCAACACTCCCAAGTATATTTTTGTTGATTTTCTAAATGTGAGATTCAGGGAGTTCCCAAGGACTTCCCTTTTTCTTCAGTCAAAGCAAACTTAAGGTCGTGGCTGTGTATCTGTTTTTCCACCGCTCTGCTATTTTCACACGGTTTCCTATCTGCAAAAACTCACCAGAATGTCTTTATTTCCCTTGACAAAATCGTGAAAGGCCAAAGTCACTTGCTCCCTCGTTTTCGTCTTCTTGAAGTCTCTGTTGACCGTGCCGTCCTCTTTCTAGATAAAAGAGCAAAAAAATACAAATGTCAGCTTATCAATAGATAGATAGATAGATATTCTACCACCTTCTTGTTTCCATGGAGATTGTTTTATCTGAAATGCTCCACAGAATGACATTAAACCCATCTATATCCACAGATACAACAGGAGATGCTACTAAGTTAAGCTAAACATCAGATCTGTGGAGAAGTGACCCATTTGCAGGAAGAATGTTGTACGTTTTTACTTTTTTTTGACAAATAATACCTTTATTCCCTATACTATGGAATATTTCAGGTCAGGCAATATCATTACCATGGAGACAAGCGAGTGATGGACACCGTACCAGAAAAGTTATAGTGCATCTTTAAGCAATAAACAGATGAGATTGAAAAAAATAAGAATATAATAGAGAGGGGGACAGAGAAACTGAACAAACTGTTGTGTCAAGAGCGCCATTTTCAGACAATGTGTCCAAAATCCAAAAAGAGATGGACAACTGTACAAAAATGTTATAATGTAAGCATTGACATTGATCAGTAACAATAAAAGCACTGTAAATGTATTATTTGGAGTTTATGGTCAAAGGCAAGCAATAAAACAACTATTATCAAACATACTATCTTTGCCACGTTGTATTTTCTTTATTAGAATGACTCTCCCTCCCTTTGCACATCAAATCATACGTCCCATTTTATGAGTTAGTGTCATTGCATTTTATATTAAACAAAATACATTACAATATATTACATTATAAATGTTTCAATAGTGAATAAGCACATAGAGTAGCCTACATTATATTTCCAACATGGGGGATGCATATAGTAAGCTTAGTGGTTGAATAATACTTTGCAAATGCATGTATTTAACATCAAATATGCACAATTAGTTGGTTAAAAGTGCAAATGTTTTATCAGGCCAGGTCTGTTTAAAAGCAACAGAGCCAGAATACCTGTTTTTAGCTATTTTGAGCCACTTGTAGTTTATGCACAATTAGTTGGTTAAAAGTGCAAGTTCACAGCCAGAATACCTTTTTTTAGCTATTTTGAGCTATACTGTTATTTTAACAGAATAAATATAAAGTAGAGCTGTTTAATGTAATACTGTGGAACATTCCAGGCAGAGCAATAACATATCCATAGAACATATACATAGCGCACTTTTAAATGTATATAATGCTTAACAATATGCGCTGTAAAGCTGTTTTTAATGAGCTGAAAAGCCTGCTATAATTGATGTTCTAGCTGCCAGGCAACACAGTACTATTTACAGAAATATTCCTCTCTTGTCAAGACAGATAGCCCCCACTTTCCATTTTACGCATAAAGCTTTTAAAATCAGACCTTTTGAAAACACGGCTGATCTATAATTATAAATCTTGTAATCCAATAAAGCAACACACACAGCTAAGTCTTGTCGAACTGACTTGTGTTTTTGGGGATAGCCCTCAGTGCCATGGCAACAGAACAGAGGAAAGCCGAGGATGTCCTTATTTGGCCATGACCCTTAAATAAGAGCAGAGACAGTGCGAAGCGCCGGGGAGTTACATGTGCTGTGTCAGAGCCAGATGCTGGGGCCTATAGAGCTGCCATGCACAGACTTCTTGAACCCAAAAAAAAGGCTTTTGCGCAAACAATTTCTTGACAGGAAGTTGCTGGTCAAAACAGGAAGTGAAGTCATGACCACCAAGGGTCAACAACACCCACATAGAAGAAAAGACGGAAGGAAGCACATTATGGTCCTGGTTAGTCCTACCTTGACTCCTTCTATCCTGAACCCCAAAGTGGCCGTTGAGCTTATGGTCTCTCTCCACTGCATGTATCTAGGCTTGGTCACTGCTTTCTGGTCATTTTCTTCCACTGTGGGGGCACCGGGGTCCACCTCAACCATTTTCTGGTACATGTCCGGTCTCGGAGAGGGCTTCTTACGAGCTTTGGCCAACTCCTCCTCAAGATATGTCCTAAAACAGAAGGCAAAAGGAGGCAAAAGTGAGAGATGTGCAGAGGAAAAGATAACAAAAAGACATTGCAGGTGTAAATATAAACTAAAGTGACAAGTTAAAAGGATAAAAACCACTCTTTAGAACAGGGACATACAGCCTTCTTATTTGTGCATGTGCTTGAGGGTCAAAATGACATTTAAAAAAATCTTACAAATTATTTATACATTATCACTCCATTTCCATTGCCTTTATCAACAAATATGAGCCTTACACGTGAACATCCTGAATTTAAACACTGCACAAACATTGCAAAATCCATCTTGCCCACCTCTACAGACATATTGTATAAGCAGCTCCTGAGATAAAAAATAGAACCACTATGTTCTGTTTGCATAGTTTTATTGTCCATTCATCAGGAAGTTTGCTGGTAGCATGCTAATTGATGCCAAGTTTACCATAGCTGTAAACTCTGCTCTCATCTCTGAAACACGCTTGTAAACTCATTACACAGAATAATTTTTCACCTTTTTTAAGACAGTAAAAATCAGGTTCAGCATATTTAAGGAAACAGAGGCAAATTGCATTAAGTTAATGGATAAAGTAAACTTTATCCATGGAGGTCAGTCTGTCCTACCAGTGCCAAAGAATCCTCCTGACCAGATCAAGAAGTATAAGAGAAGCGTATTTAGCCAGAGGACAGACTACTGTGCCTTTTATGGGCTGATGGTGATGGGTGAAACTAGACTACTTACAAAAAAAAAAAAAATCCACTCACACATGAGGAGAACAAGCAATTTGAGACCAGTACATAATAGCTTGGGAACATTTCAATATTTAAAAGAGCTGAATGTAAAGTCATTTCCCTTGTGAATATTACCATTTCCCTTGTGGATCAATAAAGTCTAAGTATAAGTAACCTGTGTGGTTAAAGTTTGTTTTTTCACAATCACAACTGTAGGGATGAACAATCTGATTGGTTCAGCTGATATTCTGGTTTGACATATAAAATTATGCAATAATAATAATAATAACAACAACAAGAATATTTACTGGTTGTACATGGACCAGAACGGTTTTTTTTTTTTTATTTATACAATTATTTATACAGAGGCATTAAATAACACATGAATCAGTTTTGTCTCATTTTTTTGTTTTTGTTTTATGGAAATAAACTGTTATAACTGTTTTCATTCTCTGCAGTCTCTATCGGTTGATATTTGGTATCGGCCAATACTTAAAGCTATAGTATTGAAATCGATATTGGAACTGCTAGATTGACGCATCCACAGTTGCCAGTGCTTTAACCTACATAAACATACAGGTTTTCTCAGTATTTGGACGGTATATACTGCAGCAACAGCGGCTCTGTTTCCTGTACTGGGGTTTAGGTCAGAATTCAGACTAGAGAAGGAGTTTTAGGTTTAAACCAGATGGATTTAGTGTTAAAATCTGACAATCCAAATGAGAAAGTTGCATGAGGCTCCTTCTGGATAATTGTCTAGAAACAGAACACAAATTATAAATAAACTTGGAAATTAGAATAAATCAGAATTATTGAATGATATGAACATGTGTAGCCCATAGCTGGGGAAATAGTTCGATAATGTTCTAAGACAATCTAAGAATAGTGAGATCCGAGGTGCCAGATTTTTGTTCAAAACACCTCCTAGGATGTGTTCTCACCTCACGCCCATCTTACAGTCCATGACACACGGGAAGTCGAACTCGGCCAACAAATCCTCCATCTGGTTGTACTTCTGACCGTCCTTCTCCACGTCGCCATGGTAACCGGGCACGTAAGGCCGCAGCACGTCCTTCATGAGGAGGGACAGGCAGCGCTGCTCGCATTCACAGTGTTTCTGCACACGGAGCGTTAGCAACAAGTTTTAATAGTGATTCACTTTCACATAATCAATACTGCTGCAGATAGTATTTATCTGAGTAGAAGAATCAAATGTTATAGCCTATAGTTCGGTTGCACTGAAATAAAACCCAAAAGTAGAAATACCGGTAATAAGTAGTAGTAGTAAAAGTAAAAAGCCATAAAAAGGCATACGTTTGTAATAATCTAAATAATTGTAATGTTATTTTTGCTTTCATTTTTAAACACCTAACAGGTAAATACTAATTTTGGCACACCCAATGAAAAAAAAGGATTACATTTATTTAGTTACTTACGTTAGTTAATTTAGTTACTCAATTTGAATGATAAAAGTAAGTTTACATTTTCTTAAGAATGTGAAGTACTTTAGAACCATCTGCAGCACGGCCTTTGCCAGCTCTGTGCCGGTGATGTAAGCCATAATATCAATACACTGGGAAAAAAACTCTATTTCTGGAAGTGCACACAAATCAATGATGAATTTCACTTTAGCTTTTTAAACAGAAACTTATTTATGTCTTAGTACAACCCTACATCTAATGTGTTGGAACAAGTTGACTACTCGTTTATAATAAATAGAACATGTTTCTTACTTTTAATATTCGACCATTGGCCCCGGCCTTGAAGCTCCCTGGAAAAACATAACAACAGAACATTACAAAATACAGCCTGAAGGAGGTGACTGTGTAGTTTATACTGGGTTAAGTTACAATACTTTACTAAGAAATATTTGTCTGGTTAAACAAAAATCCCCAAGGCTGTTCTTTCCAGTTCTGCAAGTTTAACACTTGTGAAAATCCACACTATGAGCAATGACTCATTATCTTACAACAAATGTGTTATAATACAGTACTAAGTTATAATAGTAATTGGTGTATGTGGTTAATGTGCTCCATGTAGTCTGTTAGTCTACATAAGTATTTTGCTTTGCCTGAAATGATTCATAGCATGTGGATAAACTTGTCTCTCTCTATAAAGCAGGTGACACATTAGAATTACATTTAGTGGTGATAAAACACTATTCTCTTGTGTTTACTCAATTAAAAGTGTCATGTTATACTCTTATTCTTACTCTTATATTTCAGGTTAAGGACAAAGCTCCATGGAGATAAACAAGTGACAAACCAGACGTTACACAGTGCACATTTATTCATTCAACATAGTGAAGTATAAAGGTTTTGTGAATACAATTAAAGGTCCTATATTACAAAAAACTCTTGGGAGATTTAAGTCATGTTATAATGTTGTTGCCTCATCAAAAACATAAGTGGAGTTGAGTTTTGTTGCATTCACACATGTTTGAGGAATCCTACATTATGAGTTTATCTACATCTCCAAAGCTCAAAATGCTCTGTTCCAACTTGTGATGTCATCAGGTGCAAGTTTTCAAGTCTACAGCTGCGTTTTACCTTTAGTTCAGTAGAGATTGAGCTGAAATTATCCAGATGAAATTGTATGGGGTTTAAGAACACAGTGGAGCACCCCCAGTATTACCACATAACATTATAAAGTGGAGCAGAGCGTTTTCTGTCTGAGAGAAAAACTGAGGATAAATAAGCAAGATTTGTGTATTAAACATGTGCGAATAAAACATAACACCACTCCAGATATGTTTTTGATCAGAAAGCAAAATAACAGATCTGAAAATAGTACAATATGGGCCGTTTAAATGTGGGATAAAATAAGTATATCATGGTCTATATAATCATTGTTGTTTCTACTTTTTATTATGCAGGACTACACTGTGTTTTGTGTAAGAGAGTGTCGTAAAACTATGAGGAATGCAATCTCGTTTCTGCACAGCCATGTACCTGCATGCCCCGCCAGCTGTATCCAAGGATACTTCTTCTTAAAGGACATAACGAACGGCGACCAGTGGACCATGTTTTTGATTTTCTTCCAGGATTTGTGCTATTAAAAAAAACAGAAACAGAAACGCATAATTAGTGTCAAAACATCTGTTACCACCTTTTCTTCGCAAATCCTTTAACGACCTCAGTGCAGAACAACAAGACTTAAGTAGGGTCTAGTAAGCGCAGCGTTCCCCCATTTACAGTGGGCAGCGGGTTTAAATATCACCCAGGAAATGAACACCTGTAATTTAAGGTCTTTTGACTGATCCTGCACTTTCTGACTGCTTTGTTTAAAAAGGCCTTTAGCAAAACATGACTTTAAACGCCTCTACTGACACACACATACCCACAGGCAGGAGACAGAGGCATCCTATTAGACACTGCTCTTCAGACTCTCTCCCACTTGAGCGTCTTATTTTTGGATGTTCTAATTTGTTGTTTTGACTGGGGTTTCCCTTGGTTACACATGCATTCAGACAAGTGTTTTTTTTTCCCCTCCTCCATTATACTAAGGGATTCACAAACACACGTCAATGGTAAATGGAATCATGTTTACATCAAGAGATTTTGTCCACTTCTGCAACTTGTTCAAATATGCGATTTAACTTCTAACAATTACGTGACATTTACTTCATTGCAAGTTTTAATTGCTTTATTTTAAGTTTTCCCGTGCACAGATCTGGCTTTAACTTGTCCTGATGGTGTCCCCTGCTTGTCTCCATAAAGTCTATTACCCTACTATAGAGCATTTCAGGCAAAGCGATAGCATCTCCATGGAAACAAGTAGGCAGAATAGAAATGTTACATAGTGCACCGTTAAATAGTAATGTTTGTTGGATTAGAACTAACGGATACAGGTAGATCATTAAATCTGCAGTCTAACCTCAAAAAGAATACATTACTACAGCATGATCGTATTGCTAAAAATGTTTTCAGTATTTCAATATTTATGAATCATGAAAAACCATTATAAAGAACTATAATTTTGCATATGGTTTAAATAATCTTAAGGCTGACACAACAATCATACAGTTTGAGCTTTGAACATGATGTGCACTGACAGTGACTGCAAAAACAACTCTAATATTTCCTATAAAGTACTTTGAAATCTCATGTTAGTACTGTATGAGTTTACATATAACAACGGATCAATGCTCAAGTTTCATGTTTGCACTAAATTCAATCAATACAAGCAAAAACAACAGGCACGTCACATATTCTTCAAAAAAAAAAACAGAAAATAATGATAACACCTACTAGTATATTTATCAGTGTGGCATCTTATAATGTGAGTATCTAATCTTTTCCTTAGAATTCATGTTGAAAACTAATATCCATTCAAGCTTGATGTCAGATTCCAGCTGTGACTTGGGTCCAAACTCCAAGAAATCCCATTACATCAGATGGAAAAATTCCAGAGAACTTATAATGTGGGATCAGACAAAGCTCGGTTGTGCAACTAAGTCCCAGCTTTTTTTTTAAAGTAACCCATTCATCACTTTTAGACCTGTCTTTTTACATATTTATTTAAACATTTTTGCATGGGATTCCCTTTTGAACCTTGACTTCCCGGACTGCGTAAACTCAGACAATTTATGCGACTCCCCAAATCCACTTTTAGCTTTGATTAAACAAATGTCGTGATCTCATCTACAAAGGATTTCCCCGTCTGCCCATTTTAAGAGGGATAATGTTGTGTCTCCAAATACATAAAACAGTGAAGAGGAGGGTGAAGAAGAGGAAAGACTGGAAAATTGGTGCTATGACAGAGAAAGACCATAGAAGGCACGTTTAATCCATGTCTATCTATGGTACAAAACACTCACTTTTACTCACATGGTAAATTCTGTCTGCACCAATGAAGGGGAGCGTTGAGGAAATATTATGCTTAGAAAAACTACAACACACGTGTACTGGTCACATGGTGGAAACTATAAGGTAGGTCAGCGAGAGGAGTTTGACCCTCAGACTTTGTAAGGTTAAAAACACAACCAGAGACTTAAAAAAGCAT
>KN488619.1:0-13070 GCA_000787155.1 Scartelaos histophorus | reverse complement strand
CATTCCTCATATTTTCCATGTACATTTAAGCTAAAAAAGTTAAAGGATTACATTAAATTTTGGGGAAAAGCCAAAGTTGGACAGTCGCAATCGTTCGTCTAACGCAGCTCACTTACTGTGTGTTCTGTGAGAAAGGCTCTGGTTAGTATCAAGTATGAGTAATTATAACTGTATGTCACAAGCTTTCCAGAAGGAGGCTTTGAAGAGGATACAAGGCAAAGCAGTTTTAAAAATGAAAACTGCATTAAGGCAAGATTATCAGTCCATAAATGTAACCTTAAAAGATGAAATGTCAAACACTAGTAAGCAGAGCACAAATCATCTCACTCGCAAGAACTATTGGATATGGAAACATGCTTAGAAGTACCTGGAAGTGACTGGGGCAGATATGTACTATTATGACAATATAAACCCAGGCACCCCGAGTCTGCGTATTGTCTATGGGGAATCCCTGCTCCAGTGGGAAGATAATGTTATAGTTGAAGTATAGCATAGCTGAGACATTGCAGGGGAATAGGAAAACATCTTAAATTTAGATATATTCATTTGAAAACTTTGAAAATGTATGTTTATTGTATAATTTTATGTGTAAAATGCTATAATGTACCATTTTTGGGACATTCAAAACAGAAAAATGAAAAATTATTGACATATTAGCTACTAAAAATACACAGAGGGGATTTGGGATATTATTATGGGATCTTATTTAACATTTAGTATTTCAGTAAACTAGATTTTAATGAAAAGGAGAGCACATGTTTATATTTAATTGTTATTTGGCAGACTGGAAAGACAAATACAGAACCTGAACCTTAAAAATGTAGCAAATTCTGGACTCTACTCCGGACCACATGCTTTTACTAATTGAGGACGGTCTCAGTTTTCAGCACTGTGTCCCATGTCCCAGCAGATTTATCCAAAACCTGTGATTTGTCCCAGTTTTACACAAGAAAAGTCCCTGGTGTCCCCATTTTTGACCAATTTGGAACCCTTCAGCAGTAAAGAGGAGAATATATTCGCATTTGCTTAGGTAAAATACAGAAGACGGTGCTTGAAAATAATAAGGGGCAAAATGCAGAAGACAGAAGCTCCTCAGACCAAAACGTGAATCGAGAATGGACAATGTTATGTGTTCTTCTCACCGTTTTATTTATACCCACCCAGGTGTGTCCCAGTTTTGATTTTGAAATTTCAATTTTGATCTAGTCACTGTAGACCACTGGTTTAAAAAAGAAGCTCATCATTAACTATATGAAAGAAATAGATAAAAGTGATCAAAGTCGGATTAGTTGTACAGCCCTAGAGGGAGGTGTCCAAGTCAACTCACTGTTGTCCTTGAAATGAACTCAATTTGAAAGGGTGTGGCAGCATCTGGCCTGAGGCAGCTACTGTGAAAAGGCCGTCCACAATCCACAATCTAATTTACATTCATTTAAATAATGTCTGGATCCAGTCTCATATCTCTAAATGCCATTTTCCTTTATCCATGTAAAAAATTAAAAATAATAATGATAAAATGATAGTAAGTGACTATATCACTATTGCAAACAAGTTATTTGCTCCTTGTAATTATTGCTCAAGTAAGAAGCAACAAACCAATTAAAATATACTTTGCACCACCTACAAACTTAACTAATAAAATAAAATAAATAAATATGCATTGCAAAAAAGACAAGTAACAAAGGAACAATTACAACATATGTGTATGAAATAATGTTATAACAATGAGGGCATGTAATTGTCAAATGCATTGTGGGAAGAAAAAAAAACTGTTGTAGCCATTCACTAAACTGCAAATGTTTTTTCAGGTAGCATTATTTTCAATATAAATTACTAGCCAATAATAACAACATAATGCCAAGCTATACCTGGACCTAAACAAACTTTATTGATCCACAGGGGAAATTATTTAGACACAGTAGCTTAGACATCACAATATATTAGAGTAACAAAGAGCTGCAGTAGCTAAATGCAAAGATGAAAACAGTGATTGACATAAGCAGATTCCTATGAGACGAGCGTACCTGTGGGGGGGGCGGTCTTGTACGGACATGAAATATTGCAATAATCAAAACTGCTCCAACTGATGCAATGACGCTCCATGCAAGATAAAGCCAAGACGACCACATTGCAAAACATTTACTTTCCGCTGACATTCAAAAAAAGTAAAACCGTAAAAAAAAAGACACGAGTCTAGCCGTGACCTGCAAGTCGGTCTCTGCTCAACCTGTGCTCCGCTTTGCAATGTAAGAACGCACGTGTCGTGAATAATACATGATTGTGGCTGATTTGGATGGCAAAACATGAGGACAAACAGAATCTGGGCATGCAAATCAAGCCTGGGTCAAGTCACTGGCGGAGGCGCTCCAGTGTATGTTTAAAAGCTGCACTGTGTAACTTTTCTGGTAGAGGGTGCTTGTCTCCATGTTGTTTTTTTCCTAAAACGTTCTACAGTACAAGCCCACATCTTCAGGCCAAGTTACAGGTCAGATCTGTGGAGAAGTGGACCTGCTCTATGGTAATAATGCAGGTTTTTATTGTAATTTTGAGAACTAAAACACCTGTAATTGAATAAATACAAAATATATTTAGTTAATACTGTAAAACATGCCAAGCAAAGCAGAAGCAGTAGACCCTGCACTGGAAAAGCTACACAGTGCACCTTTAAGTCTATGGCGTCTTTATGGTCAATGCAAAGTTACATTTACGCCCGTTTGGACAATGTCATACGTAACCTTGACAAACCGCACACAGCTGTGGTTTGCTTCAAGGTTGTGTTAGAAATTGCAACACAAGGTTAAAAAAAATAAACAAATGGAAAGTTCGCAAACAGCAACTTCCACAGAGCTGATGCAATGACCCCAAAGCCACAGTGACGCAGACCTATAGATGTTGTAATGTGTGACCTTTACCTGCTATTTCAACGTGATATCCCTTAGAGATCAATTAGAGGGTTTTCTCAAGATTGGCGCTGATACGATACCGATATAGAATACAATGCAACCGGTGACTGATAAGATCTTTAGTGCAAACTGACCCACATCCCTTTAGAAACTTTTAGAGAGTTGTGTAGTCACGTTTTGTGCCGCTACCTCTTCTTATTAACGTGTTATAAGCTGCGTGTATTTTTTAGGCAGCAGATTGACCAAAACAAAGTATTTATCTATGTCTAATATCATTCAAAATCTATCAAATAACAGATAACTCCGTGCGCATCAACAGGCTTAATAAATTTACATGACTAATGCTAAAGATTAGACTGACGGATTCAACTCACAGCGAGGTCAAGTTTTGTGCAATAAAAACTTGGACACAATAACTCACACAGGTACAAGTAAAATAAAATATACAAATATAAAGTACAATAAAATATAAACAGATAAGAAATATAAACGCCAGTTCAGAGTTTTCTATCAACTTAGGCAAACAATCATTTTAAAATTCATGTGTCCATGTTACATAATTGGAAATGAATCATGCTTTTGCTTAAATAATTCTCATAATTTCTAAAAGAGGCTCAGAGCTGTGCACCAGTCAAAACATGATGAACAAATAGGCCTATTATTATTAGTATTATTACTATTATTATTAGTAGTATTAGTTTTATCATAACGTATCAAATTAGTGTAGTGTGAATGGATCAACAATAAAACTATCCATAAAAAGTAATGCAGGCTGCGTGCGTTTATTAAATGTAATAAGTCGTATTTTCCACTTCTTACAATACATTGGCAAAGCCGGATTTCAAAATTAACTTGTGATATTCTTTTTAAGCCATTTTCTCAGGATCTTGATGATTTTAGAGCTCATTTACAAACTGCAGAGGCTCAGTTGATGCAGTCCCCTATCTTTAACCCCAAGCAGCTGTACAACAAGGAAGCCGCAGTAAAGTTTCCATTGAGAGAGACCTCAGGCCAGTGAGATAGAGAACAAGAAATAGTGAGGAGAGAGATAGAGTGTGCAAAAGAAAGAGAGAGACGGCGAGAAAGAGCGAGAGACGGTGAGACAGCAAGAGAAAAAGAGATAGAAAGAGTGCAGAGAAAGAGAGAGCACAAGAAAGAAAGAAGAAAGAGAGAGAAGAAGAAAAGTTCAAGAGAGAAAGAGAGAAAAGAAAGAGAGAGCACAAGAGAGAGGAGAGAGCGCAAGAGAAAAAGAGAGGAGAGAGAGAGGAAACAGTAAGCGAAGGAACTTCTTGCAGACAGGAAGTGGGGATGGGGGGGGGTGCCGTGCCTCAACGACAGTATTTTCCATTTCCGCTGCCGAGTGACTACAAACAAAAGACAAGAAAAAACACGCCTTGCCCTCCGTAAACAACAGCTCGCAGTGTGGTCGTTTTAACTTTTTACTTCAGACATTTAAATTCCTTGAAACTTGTACTTTAACCTGTGACTCAAGGCCTAGTCTGTTCATTGTTCAGAATATAAATGTGTCAAAATATTTAGACCTAGACAAACTTTATAGATGCAGAAAATATTTGGTTAATCATCAAAATGTATATGGTAGAAATATTAAATTCATTGAAATCACATTTATTTTATTATTCAAAGTTTAACTATCAGATAAAACTGAATTTGAGATGTTACCGACACTACACCATTTACGACTGAATATATCTCAAATTTTAATTATGCACATAAAACGATCATAGTGCCAATATTTACCTGGTCATCCATTTTTTCAGTTCCCCTCATGTTCCTCTTAACTCCCGTTTCCAAATGCTTTGAAAGGTCCAGAAAACCAGAAAACGTGGTCATTTTTGGTTGTACAAGAGAAGGACTGGCACACTTTGTTGTTCAAGGTTTCAAAATTGTTTTAACACTTTTTTTATGTAGTTACTTCCCCTTCATGAGACATTTAAAATAAAGGTGAGAGGTTATTTCGCAGTAGAAAAGTGAAATGTGAAAGCAAAGGGAAACACGCTGATGTTTTTGACTGTGCAGCACCAGGGAACCACCAAACCTAATAAGTCTTACCACAAGGTCTCCTCTGCTTATGCAAAATTGAGTTTGCAAAAATAAAACCAAATGCAGGAACACAGGCCACCTTGCAATGCACAACAACAGTTTTGCATAAACAGTGCAACACCTAAAAGATTGTTTTGTTTGTTATGGAAATCAAATATCAAATATCATGCAGAGAATGCATCAATACAGCAATTGATTAACCCCCTTTTTAATCTCATTTTCTAAAAGAGATTTCACAGTACATTATATGTTTCTTTCCACGTCTCCTGAAATTCACACTTGACCTTGAATTAAAACTACTTGCATAATTTTCTTAATATTTGGTGTGGATTTTAACAATTTCAAAAATGCACTTGTTTCTGGTCAGTGTAAATGTGTCAGATGTTTCTCTCCAAAGTTCATGTTCCGTTACTGCCTTTTCTCACAGTCTGTTTTCTTTACATAATTGAAAATGTGGTAAAATATTTCTCTTTTTAGAAGTGAAAGCCACAGCTCGTCTTGCCAGACGCTTCTTTTTTGCCACCAGGACATTCGCATGTGGCAGGGTTTCCCCAAACTGTCTGATCAGATGATGCAAAAATATAAACTCTGAACTGAACTGTGCTGTTTTTGAGTTCAAATATTAGCTTTGATCTGTGTAATCCTGGTTTCGCCCTAAAACACAAGTACATTAAAGCATGCAAATGTGGGCATCTTCAAAGCTCAAAATGCTATGTTCCACCTTGTGATGTCATGAAGCAGTAGTGTCCAAGTTAAGAGCTCCTTTTACCTTTTGGTCAGTAGAAATTGCAATTGCATTGAAAGACTGAAATTATCCAAATGATTCTAGTGAAGGTGCATTGAGTTTAAAAATACAGTGGAGTATTTCTTGTATTACTACATGATATCACAAGATGGAACAGAAGGAGTTTGTGCATTAAATGTTTGTGAATGACAGAAAACACAACTCCAGGTATGTTTTTGGAGAGGAAACAATATTATAACTCATCAGAAAATGGCATAATATGGGAACTTTAATTATGAAACCAATTCAAGTTGTATATTGCATTTGTATTTCTCCAAAATCATTCAACCCTAAATGCACTGATATGGCGATAAACCGTAAACTGGCCTTTATATAAATGAGGTTCTGGACCCACGACCATCACAAACAAAATGCTGCTGAAGTGATATAAGCCAGTGTGCTCTATTTTCGTTTCTTTTTTTAAACGTGAGCACAAAATTTTGACAAGCGGTGCCCCCCGGCTCTACGACGACAGTAGCAGACACACAAAGTGACTTCCAGCTGCTCGAGGGAAACTCGGATTGACGTCACACGGTTGCCACGGTGACGGGCTGGCGGTGGTAGTGAACTTTTTCCACTGTAGTACAAACACTGTCACGGCCCGTAGCTCAGGCCTTCACATTCACTTGAGTTACAGTTCATTTTTCAGCCTCTGGTCAGATGTAGAAAAAGTCTATGTTTGGTATTCCTCACGAGGGGACGGAGGTTTGGCTCAAAACAAAGACGAATGGACAGTTCAGTGTGGGAGCAGAGGAAAGCGGAGGTGAAACAGGAGGCATTTTTACACTACACTTACAGTAGTGGTAAGACCAACAGTAGTACAAGTATTAGTGGTTTTATTGTTTGTATGTATTGGAAAGTACTTCAGTAACCTTGAGCTTTGTGAAGGGCTCTGTAAGTAAAAGTTGTAGTTGTAGTAGTCGTAATAGTAGGAGCCATAGTCACCGTAATAGCAGTAGTCATAGCAGTACAAGTAATAATAGTAGGCTTAGTAGTAGTGGTAGTAGTTGTAGTAACAGAGGTGAAAATATACTTCTATACTACTTGAAATAGACTAGTTAAAGTACATACCTGCGTTATAATCTGTATAGTAGTAGTAGTAGTAGTCGCAGTAGCCATAGTAACAATGGTGAAGCAAAACTACAAAACTATTTAAACTACTTTGCATAGTTGCGTTATCATCTGTAGTAATAATAGCAGTAGTAGCAATGTTCGTAAACTTTTATTTTTGAATTTTACTAGTAATACCTGAATATATGTAACTGACTACTGTCCTACTTTTTCCACCTTCAGTCAACAGTTTAATTTATAAAATGCATTCAAAAGGGCTGAGGTCACAGTGTAAAAACTGCTGCGTGTACTTGCAGTGTAAAGTAGTAGTGTCCTGTGGGCGTGTCTCTGCTGTGCGAGATGTTTGTGAGAAAAGGGTGCTGCCGTTTTGTTTATGTGAAGAGCATCTTTAAGTTTCACAAATAAACTCTGAGGCGCCACGTTTGTCAGTTAGACTAATGACCCAGCCCAGGTTCATCAGTCTCGGCTCGTGTAAACTCACCTCCAAAACTGCAAATAATCAATCATTTGTTTCAATAATAATTTAAATTTTATGTTATAATGTTATTTCCTCATCACAAACATACCTGGAGTTGTGTTTTGTTTCATTCACAAATGTTTAACACACAAATCCTGCATATTTAAGTCCATTTAAGTTCCACCTTGTGATGTTTTAATGATTCATTTGGATAATTTCAGCCCTGGAACAGCTGATCTATTCCTATATAATAAACTATTAGTATTGCAAGGTGATGCTCCTAGTTTTCCATGTTATTTTTCTAACTCAGTCCTATCAGTAAGTTATTATGCATAGAGACAAAGGCGAATACGATCAACTGCAGTGAAGCTAAGTGAATCTCAAGTTATTTTTTATTCTGTTTTTATAGTATTTTTGCCTATTTTCCTATTAGTGCACAAAATGGACAACAGCTTAGCCTATTCGAATTTGAGCCTATGACAAATTTCTATTAGAAGCTGTTCCAAAATAAGCTTTTTCCACTGATTTGGCAAAAAGGCATGAAGTGAAATGAAACAACCACATTACATTTTAGCCACAAAGTTATGCCACTGACACAATAACCCAAGAGCAGATTTAAACCATAAAACTAAATTCTAAACAGCAAATGAAACACTTAAGTATTTAATTTGCATCCGTCATTGTCATTGAAGTGATTTATTCAACCATTTACAGCTTAAATCTTATTGTAGTGCCAAAAACAAAACAAAAATTATCAGTAGTGCAAAGAAAATATACACATGATATATACTGACCCCAGCTTCCAGGTTTCATATATTAAACAATAAGTCGCTGCAGTATTTATAGTGAGAAGCCTATAGGTTTAACACAACTGAAAAATGTTCTATATCAAAGCACAGGTGTCCTTAAGTTGCCAGTGTTCCACCACAGCAGATTCATCCTCTTTCTTTCACTGGAAAAATGCCCAACGCTGAAAGATCTGCCAAAGCTCTTCTATATATGGCTCTGTTCTGAACTAACAGTGTGTGCTATGTTCTGAGAAAACCAAATGATATCATCTTAAAACTAATGATCATGTCTGAGCAAACGGCTTATTACTTGGGCACCTGTGTTATGAGGGGAAAAAAAAACAAAAATGCCACGCTTTCTTTGGAAAACCTTTTGAAGCTTACACTACAATGAATGACCACAATCCTTGACATACACGGACTAAGCCTGAACACTTCTTATGTGGTTACTTAAGAAAAGGCAAAAGATTAACTGGGAATTTATAGAGATATTTTTGTGGTTTTAAGGCATAGTTTCCAGTTCATTTTAATCTTAGGTTTGTTTTGTTTTATGCTCCAACTTCGATCCTGTCTTCTACGTCTCCACCTCTCCTCTCTCCTGCATACCTCCCACACAATCAAGCATACTTTATGTGTTTCTGCCTGTTTCATGCTCTCAACGTGCAGATCGGAGTTGTCAAGAAGAGGCCAAGACACAGGTGAAAATCTGGGTTAATTTCACTTTGTAAATGTTACAATAAGGCGACAAATGAGCATCTGTCAGCAAATACATATCTCAATGTACAGCTATATAAAGATGGTATTTTAACAATGCATCTGTAAATGTCTTTGTTTAGAAGAAATTTTGCAGAAATATCACTTTATTCCCTGTTTGGAAGCTTAAACATGATGTTTCTGCTTTTGTTTCTGCTGTCACTTTTTGCAGACATTTATCACAGTTTATTTGTAGACAACATGCTCAACGTTCTAATTTTTCATATCTCCAGAACTAATTGTGATATTAACACCTACCACCTCTATCAGGTTACGTCACAACATATTATAATTAAAAATAATATGATAATAATAGTAATAATAAGCCAAATGAAGTAATTTTAATTCACTCTAGTTAAGTCTTTTCTCCGTTTATAGTTGGCCATATCCGCTTCTTTTACTTTTTTTAGTTTAATTTTAATTGTAAAAGGTTTCATCACACAATCATCATACCTAATCCTCGACATTTGCCTGTAGCCTCCCTATGATTATGTTTCCCAGTGGTTCATTTAATTCTGACAAACAAATGGATTTGTTGCTACTTGTGGAAAAAAAAAGAATGCAGGACATATGCAAACCTGAAATCAAACCCTATTCAAATCCAGCAGCCAAATTCATTTAAACAAATCAAGTCTGCAGGCCGGGACACCTCCGGCAGCTCAGACAGGTTTAAGAAAGAACCTCTGAGCATCCGAAGCCCCACTTAATATTCAGAGCCATTTAAATGAAGCCACGCGAGGGGACAAGACAAGGAGGAAGAGACATGTCAACCGCATTATTAAACTAATCCGAAAAACTTCTAAAGAATTATTATACCTTTAATTTATTTTTTTGAAAGTTTAACATGACATTTCAAGCTTCTTTTAACAATAATTATACAACTATTTTGGTAAATATTGTGGCTGTGCTGGCTTTTTTTGTGCAAAGTATGTCCACGTGTAGAAAGTAAGGAATTTGTTATGTTCTTAAATAAAAAAGGTAAGAAAAACTGCAGGTTCTTGCAATATATTTTATGAAAGTTATGTCTATATTCATTTAAAAGACAGGAATATGGCATAAAAGTAATTCAATATACACATTTCTGACAAGGAAACTGCCAGTGCATTTTATAACTAGTGGTTGCAATGCTTTCTTCCATAATTTTGGACACCTGGACTCATCCTCATATTTATTCAGTGTGAAAACCGGCAAGTGCCATCGTCTTTTAAAACAAAGAACAGTGTAAGCTTAAGCGTTTCAAAGCAGAAGTGAGATAGTCGTGTTGTGAACTTATTGCTACAAACAAAAATTGCATCCCTCCACCTACACACAATGTTACCGCCTCCAGTTTGAACCAGATCCAAATCCTGCAAAAAACAAGACAACAAACTAGCCCACAAGAGTAACTGCAATCAAACCTGAATGAATGAAATTAGCAAATCACATCGCCGACAAATTTTGAAGCGCCGTCATTTCCTCCACAAACAAAATAACAATCTCCTGTCTCATTCAAACCCTGTACTTTGGATTTGCACAAACATGTCTTGAAGAGCGATACTGGAGATGTCTTCATTTCATATTTCAGTCCTTTAAGTCCTTTAAAATGCGTTTAAAATGTGAACTCGAACAGAATCCTATTATTAAATCACAAAGCTTTCCAGAAAACTCACAAATAATTCAATTCTATTACATTTTTCAGCTCTATCAAAGTACCCATGACTGTCAGTTTCTCTCGGATTTCATATTTTTCTTTTAATAAAACCACTTTCGTTGTGTACTCCCCGCACGCCCCCTCGCACACACCCCCTCACACACAGGTCAGGCACAGAGCTGGCTTTGTTTGGGAGAATGTCATCCACATCTCAGGGAGGGGAGGACAGTTTTATACAGCAGCAGGCTACAGGCACAGGCAACTCCGAACGCAACGCACGTATTGACATGAACGTTTTACGACGACTGACGGAACGGTGCTAAGTCGGGTCTAAGACAATATTAAATAGCGACGGAATTCCCTTTGGGCTATCACTGTCTGTGTGTTTTATATTAGTGGATAAAAAGCTATGGCAACTTTGCTTGTCACATGGCCTTGAAATATCACCATGAGTAATTGAGTTGATGGCTCCAACAGGTTTAAAGGTGCATTATGTTTTCTAGTGAATGCTCTAACACCTGTTTGTCTCCATAAAGATGTAATTGCTCGGCCTGGAATGTCGCTCAGTGCGGCATTAAACCAATCAAACTTTATGAGGACGAGCTTTCCAAGTCAGTTCAGATTTGCAGAGAGGTTTCCCAGCTCTCAGCAAGAGTACATGCATTTAAAAAGTATGTGGAGACAATAAAAAGGTAGGTAGGTGAATAAATGCCAGATCAATTATTTAATGTCACACAGCAGAACATTTCAGGCAAAGCAAAAGTGGTGACACCCACACCAGCAAAGTTGCACAGAGCATCTTTATCCCACATAATTCCTTTGTTAATAAATAAGCAAAACAAATATACAATAGCCTATAAATGTTAAATTCATTTTCACTCTAATTCACCAACACTTTTTTTAGCCACATGGAGCAATTCAGTGGAGCAATTAGGCAAATATCTGCATCTATTATCCATCTATCTATGCATCCATTACTGCCCAGTTTCCATTAAAAGGAAAACACGAACAATAAACTTTGCAAAGACCCTAATTTAACAAGTGAACAAGGAACTCCTATCTATGACGTAACAACTATGATAAGCACTGACATAACCGACTGACAATCACCCCCAAAAAACATATTTTGAATAATATTTTGAGCTATTTTACTGCACTAATAATAATATATTAATTATAATTATATATTGGCCTTAGACAAAACAAAAAAGTTAAAAAAAAAAAAAAAGATATTTGATTTTGTACTTACTGCTTTCTGCTGAGAACTGAGCACGGTTGGGTTGAGTAGCTGGTCGCCCCTCTCATTGTCACTGGAGATGTCTTCTTCAGACTCTTCCCACGATGAGGAGAACCCAGCAGAGGAAGTAGACGATGAAGACAGCTTTCTGAGGGAGCGGGTTGAAAAGTTATGCCCGGGAATGGGGCTCGAGCCCGGGCTTGGCGTGTAGGACATTGGCTGGTCTGAGCTGAGGCCTTCTGTAGCTGGAAGTGGGCTCTCGTGGTCGGTGATGATCACGGCTGGGATTGGAGGAGTGTTAGCGAAAGAGTGGTTTTGATCTGACACGTCCGATAAAGAAGCTACACCACTTTCTACGAGCTCCATTTGCGTTTCATTTTCATATATTTCCATTTTGTCTATCTCTGTCCTTTCTCGTTTGGCTTGAAGTTCATCCCCGTCTCCATCCTTCCCTCCAAATCGTTCTATATTCTCCGCATTAGACAATAAATTCTGAGAAACTGTATCCATACTGCGTCCATTTTGGTTCTCCGTGGGCAACTTGGCAGAACTATCCTCCCTCCTTTCCCCTTCCTCCTCTCTTTCTCTTCCATTGGGGACCACACAGGGAACCTTGCTCTCCTGTGGGTGTGTCATTGGGCATTGGGGTGCAGAGTTTTGGGATTGGCCGAGAGGGAAAGGGGCGTGGCTAGTCGATCGCCGTGGAGACCGAGGACTGCGCTGGAGTTCGCTGTTAACCTGGGCACGGATCCCGGAGATGTGAGCCTCGAAAATACCGACTTTTCCTCTGACCTAGAAAGGCAACAAAGGATTTAAGTTAGTTTGGTTTTGCTCCTTGATATATTATACCACAGGTGTTCACTTTGATGTCGATTTACGCGTTTTGGCGCTGAAGGCAGTGATAAAGCATAGCGCGAAGAAAAGACGTGGAAAGCTACATTTTAGTCATCATAAATTACTTCTTTTAACTTGTATAACTTTTCTGCTCATCTCCATGGAAATATTTTTGCTTTCCAAGAATATTTCATAGTATGGTTTTACAAATATTGATCTCCACGTTGCCTCAAGCTAAGTTACAGGTCAGATCTGCAGAGAGGTAATGCATCTCGCAGTATTTGCAGGTATTTTGACGATAACAACACTTGTAGTTGAATCCAGCAGATATAATTAGAGATAAATAAGATAGACAATATAATAAATTTCTTTCTGTGAATTCGTGGGTTTCCGATACCATCACAACATTGTATAGGCCAATATTATTTAATACAGATGAATGTAATACAGATAAAAGTGATTGTTAAGAGTTCATGGGTCTAGTCAATAATGGATATGATCAGGACCAGTTTTGTAGTTTTTGTAATAGTCTTAGTATCAGTTAGTATTTGG
>JACN01099669.1:0-14170 GCA_000787155.1 Scartelaos histophorus | reverse complement strand
TGTTTTTTTTTTCTTCAAATTTGGACACTGTATAGAACATCACAGTTGTGTGAGGTAAAGCAGTAGCAATTGAAGATTTTGGTGAAATAAAAATGTAACTATCTTGAAGATATATTTTTTTTTGGCCAATGGGTGAAACTTTGGATCAGGCTGCTATAGAGTGATTGGTTTGGGAGGACAAGAAGAAGAAAAAAAGAAAAAAAAAAGTACAATTGTCAATTTTGAAGTACAGCTGTGCTTCTCCATCTCCAGTCCAGACATCCATCTTTTAGTGTGGGTGGCGAAAAGAGTGTTGCGTCTTTTTCCAGCCGCTGGTGCTGCAGGTGTGTTCAGTTGTGATCGTCAGGAATTGGATATGAAGGGGACTGCCAACTCCAAGTATGACCTCATTAATTACATCTGTCAGTGATTCCCCGCAGATCTGTCTCCTGCTCTTCACATGCTGCCACTCACCCAGCCAACCAGTCAACCAGTCAGTCAGGCAATTCTCTGCTCGGGGTTAGACAACCTGCCGGGCTTCTGCTCACAACACTGGCAGGTGGGACCGCATGGAGAAAAAAGAAAAAGAAAAAATAGAAGCAAAAACTGAGACATAAGGCTGAGAGAAGAACACATTTCTACTCCAACCTGACTGCGTGGAAAAATTCAAACTCTTAGACACCTCTTGATGGTGCAGCCGGAAGAATCTGATCTTTATTTAAATCCTTAAATTATAGCTGATTAAAAATTCATGGAGAGCCATTTATATGAAAGCTGGGCGCTGTGCAGGCTGCGCTGTGATGTCTAATTGGTCTGAAGGTTGCCAACCCTTTGAACAAGTCAGGACGGAGACTTGTGGCTGCGTGTGTGCTCCGAATAAAGATGGGAGTGTTTACCACCCACCCAGCCACCCATCATGTCCTGCTCCTGGAACATCCGATATGCCTGTGAACAAGTAGCTTTAAATGTATCAGGAAAATGTATCAAAGGGCACTCGCTGCAGATTTTTCCTCCTTGTTTTAGATGCTTTCTAGCAGCTGAAGCGACAGTGGATTTCTATTCGGAGCTCCTCTTGCTCCCCCAAAGCCTTTCTGAATGTGGAAAATGATCCGGTTGTCTTATGGCACAGTCTCGCTGGGAATTGACTGCACAGAGTTCGGAGTGTGTGCGCCGCAGCCGGAGGTCCACTACTGTCATACTTGGGGGACGATCATTCCCCTCCTGTTTTGCCTATCTGTCCCTTAGCACATGCAAAGACATAGACACATAGGCAGAGCGCTGGATGGCAGGGCCCCCCTACTGCCCCGAACCATGGAATACCACATTTGTTTGTTTACGCCTCGTTTTCTTTCCCTGAACTCTATTAACATTTATATTGCAGCTGAAGGTGTTGGAAGTCCCTCCTGCAGTGGGGGGAACTCTAGCCCAGAAGAGAATGAGCCTTCCTGGCCGCAGACTTGTGTGTTTATACCTACATTATCCCGCTATTCCCCAACTGCCTCTTTTCTGTCTCACCGTTATTTTTTTTTTTCACTTCATATCACCATTTGCTCCAGCTCGCCTCTTATGTGACTCTTTAAGCTTTTATCTCTCTCCAAGGTAAATTGATTGCTTGAAAAAATTGTGGTCGGGGAAGCGCTTCCGTATTGGGCAGCCTGATTGAGCATTAGCATATGAATAGACAAGAAGACGGCTCAACATGTCAGCGCAGGAGGGAGGAGGAGGAAGTGTTATGGGAAACATCCGCTAGACATCTGCGTTTCAGATGTTTCTCGCAAATTTTTAACACGTTTTTGCATGGCTGATCTGCCGGGATATTCCAAGGCTCGCAGACATTTTCAAATTCACACTGTCGGGAGCTTTAGCTGTTCAAGCAGGAATTTTTCCACCACAATTCATACTGTCACTTTGCTGTCACTGGCTCCTCCCTCCCCACCAAAATCTTTTATTCACTGTTAAACAAAGCTGTATAAATGAGCGGTGGGAGTGCTGACATCACGTCCTGTGTTTGAGCTCAGAGGCAAAAGGCCGAGACAGGCTGATAAATCTGGTCACGTGGCTGATGGCTGTCATGTTGATCGCACCTGCTATATCTGCATCAACTAGACTCAGATAGCACACGCCTGAGATGTGTATCTTTCTATATCTGTCCACTGGGCCCAGAGGAAAGGCCTGCAGCAAGGAACATCAATCTGTGTGCTAGCTCCACACAGCGCCATGTTGGGCTTTATTTGTCACAAATAACACATACTCAAAGTAATAGTAATCTTCTTCCCCCTGGGCTTGTAAAAAATCTATACCCAGATATAACCACAACTATAATCAAAACTAAACACTCATTTGCGCAGGTATCAATACAGAGAACATTTTTTACATAAATAGGACAAATTTCAACCTTTCCTGAACAGTTTTAGAATTGCCTTAAAATTAAAAATTATAAATTATATTGTTTTTTATTATCCTAATTGTGATGTGGATATCTGTATAAATTATTGTCTCAACACTTAGTTAGTTGAGTTTGTATTCCAACAACACTATTTCACTATAATTCATTAGCAACAGTATGTATGTAATATTCTGTAAATAAATAAAACTTGTAGTTCAATATAGAATGTTAATCAGAGAAAGATTAGAATGTTCTAACAAAAAATATATGAATTTGAAAATATGAAATATGAATGTTTTGAACTGATTTGAACTGTATATTTACTTGAGCACATAACTGAAGAAGCCATATTTGTCAGAAATGATCCTAACAGTGTATAATATGTACCTATAGAAATGGCTTCTATAGTGGGAGAATATTTCAGTACCATACAGTGCGTTGTGTCTTCTGAGATGGAGGCTGAATCTCATCTTAATGTCACTGGTCTTGTGCGCTTCATAATACCATTAACAACACAGCGCCCCGAGGAACGTGGCAGCACAATCGCATCTATTAATACAAAATGTAGCACACATGTATTACTGGCCGGCCGCACACTTTGTATGCGTATACACTGGGATATAGTGCCCGCAGCTCACCATTCTGCAATTTGTATTATATGTAAACGCTTATGGACACATTGCATTTTAAACAGGTTCTACATATGTATCAATGGTGAAATTCAAATTGCATCATGGCATTTCATTTTGAAACTAAAACGCAAAATGTCTTAGAAATGCACAACTTGGCTTTCTTCTTCTTTTCTTCATTTTTCTCTCCACCGCTTTTTTCTTTTCCTCTACCAGCTTTAGCCCGTCATCCTCAAAGTTCACATGGGCCCTCTTCACGCTGTCAGGCAACTTCTAGTTTGTTCTGCTCTTTATCTCCCTAGGCTGAAGCAGTGCCCGCATGCACCATTTACCCATGCATGACTAGTCCCGCTATTCACCAGCATACATACTGTCAACTCTAAACTTGAATAGTCTCTAACTTTTTAAGGACAAAGTGAAAACATCCTTGCTCGATATAGAACAATGTATTTGCAGTTCTATAAAAAGGCGTTTTCACAAAGGCATAGACCGTGCCCTTTCGTGCCTTTCTTGCCACTGCGCCGCTGCTGCAACATTTTACTGATGACTTCCTACAGCCAACAGCCAAGTGTCACTTTGCTTCGATTCACTAATTTGCATTGGTCCCCGTTCCCAATGTGATTGTGGGTATCAATGGCCACGAGCTGAATGTCACTCTCTCGCCTCTGCATACAAATGTGCTCCGGATACAGTTTGTCATGTGTACTCTTGGACATCTGCAGCCTTTGATGATATTTGACCAATGGATTCTTTTTGCGGCATTCTTATATAAACTATTCATGAGGCGATTTTGACTTTTTTTTTTTCTTTTGAAAGAGGGATAGCATGATTGTAAAAAGGTGCCTGCAGGATCTCCTGACATGCCTTGAACAATTACAGAGGGAAATGCTTTGTTATGATAACTTAATTAGGCCAGTGTTATGAATGAACAGAACTTTAAAACAATAGTAAAAACTATAAAACAACAGCACTGTATTTTTGTTGTTGACAGTTTGGCCCTGGATAAATGATCTTTTCATTACGGAAGTGCAATTAATTGAATTTGTAATCACAATTTCAATTATTGCTATATTATTATAAGAAATACAATAAATGTACTTGTGAGTTAAATAATTTTATTTCAATTTTTCATTCATTGAGCTAAAAGCATCTTAAAATGATCAATTTAATGGTTTCCTGACCCTTTTCTTTTTACTTTTACAATGCAAATTGAATAGAAATTTTTAGAATCTCACATTTTTTTAATCAAAGGATTTAGTATTCACTAGACCACAACCCCCAAAAATTTTATTTTAATTCTTAATTGCATTCTGATCAACCTTGCTAATCATCAAACCAACCTATTAGCAGTCATTGAGAGCACATAAGAGACACACAATATACAACTCTTTGACCAGGGACTATTTCTTTTTATAGAGCAGGATGATATCATGTAATCTAACTCTTTTTGACATCCAAAGCTAGACTTTAGACATGCCCACATTTAATAATATGCCCATTACCAATGCTATTAGTTGGTTTGCATTTTAAATAAAACACTGATTAAATGCTTAATGAGATGTCTCCAAAATGCTCTCTTCTGGTGGATTTGAAGGTAGTGCTCTAGAGCTGTATAGGTGATCTGCCATGGCCTCATCTAATCTGATTTGCATGCCAGAGAGAATTATGTAATTGGCATTTATGCAGAACAAAGACGGATCAGCTCACAGAAAAGAAGGGTTTTCATGTAGAACTGTGTGTGTAAGCCTGTTTTCTGCACATCGGCACTGCCTACGGTCGGCTATGTTGCTCCCAGACAAGAAAATGACTGTTGACTGCTTCTGTTTTGTATGTCACTCTTACAGTAGGCATAATGTCTTGTATTAGCCATGATGAGCTGGCACCAGATTTGCTTTGAGGGGATTTTTTGGATGCCTCCCAGATCTTTCACATATGCTCGCTGAAATTTGTGCAGCTTTTTACTGTAATTATTATGTACTGATCTCAAGAATCGCTAAATCCACATCGACTGCAGCAAGGCTCGGTTGAAATAGATTTGTACAATATGTTATGGTGGGAGGGTGCATGCGGCTGACATGATAGATCCAGTGCTTTACATCGCACTCAGGATCTCATTTTCACACTATAACGCTGGTGTCAGCCCAGGGCAAAACTCCCTCTCGCCGGCAGCATGATTTAACCTCGCAGGATATTGGACACACAGCCCGGCTAACTCCAGTTTAGTGTGAAGTGATTGGCAGTTATTGATAGCTCTGGGCCTAACACTGTAGATTTATAACACTATATGTTCTTCCAAACACAAGTGCAGCCAATAATTGTCAGAAAATAGGACATGGAGTTCTTTGCTTAAAAAATAAAATGTTTAAATGATTTTTATGCTTTATATTCAGTGATTTCTAACTGTCTATGATATGCATTCAAGGATCTTTTTAATTGAGAGGTCAGAGTTCATACTTTTGGAAGAAAAGAATTGGATTTTTTTGTGTTGCATAGCATGATTAAAAGTCTGTGTTCAGGACATTAATATTGAAAGCCATTTGTAGTTGCTTTTTGAAAGACTAAACAAAATAAATTGGTGATATTGCCTTATGTAGAATTGTCTTCATTGTAATAATGGTTCTGTTATTTTGCACTGTAACTACCCACATGTTTCACAGCGACTCTCAGCCCTACAGTCAAATATTATTGTACAATATTATTATCATCGAAAAGAACAAAAGTCCAACAAATTTCACCTTCTGGGCTGGTGTTAACCAAGCCATACATCTCCTGCCACCATCACCTGACAGCAGTGTAATAATGGATAGTAATGGATTTCACATTTAATTATCACATTTCCTATGCACAAGGAAATTAAATTCATTAAAAAGACCCCTTTGGAAATGATACGCAGTGCATGAGCCGGGCAGACCATGGGGAAGATGCATGTGGCTGAGAATAGGAAAGAAGAAAGTCATTATTTTACAGTACTACTTCATTTAAAATAAAAAAAAAAAAAAAAAAAAAAAAAAAAAAAAATGTTTTTATGAACATATGTATACTCTACTAAAAGTAATACTATAAAGTGCTTCAAAGTAAGTCTAAATCAATTATTCATTCCAATATCTTTGTCTATGTCAACATTTAAGATTTTAACAAGTATTAATTAAATCCTTAAAATATACCACAGTGCTGTTAGCTGGTGTAATAATATTGTGAATCTCTGAAAAAATGTACATTTAATTTAATATAGAAGGGTTTATGCAGGATGCTAGATCTCACAAAAATGAACCATACTTAGTGCAGTTTCTCTTTTTGCTGCTTATTTGATAATTACACAGACTTTTATTAATAGTAACAGAGCTGTCCACCTGCTGAGGAGCCAAATATGATCTTGTCCATCTGTTAAAATGTACCATATGCATTAATTATATGTTTGCATGTAGTTAAGCCGCCGCAGGGAAGTCAGCCTAGAATCCCCAGTCATTGATAAGGTTAGTAGGATATCTGCACTGAGCAACACCTGGAACTTCCCGAAATCTGGCTCATGGCTCGGAGCCAAATCTCCCGTGGCGACCATGAGACTCCAGCTACACGCTAATCTGACACGCGCTTCACACCTCCACATTCTCATGCATCCTGATTGTTGACTGGTGCTCTGGTGTGTTTGTGTATGTGTGTGTGGTTGCGTGTGGTGATGGGGTGGGACTCTTGGAAGCTCCATGTGCAAGACAGGTCTGAGTGATCACATGTTTATACTGCCCAGCTGAAAGGATGCTCACTGTAATGTTATCTACTTTATTTATACTAAGTTATGCGAAATAATGTCGCTCAAATTGAAGTAAAAGTATTCAACACTAAAATGAGCCAGCCGCAACAGCTACTGCTAACATTAATGCACAACAGCCTTAACTTTGTATGTGAACCCTAAAACTTGAATAATAGTAGACATACTATGTATAATATGCTATACTTTAACATACTATATTAATAAAGTAACAACCGTCTTAATAAGGCATACTGTTTGTATTGATTAGTATGTGAATATCAATACCCAAAGTAGCTTTTCTTTTAGTAGCATTTCTTTTTAAAGAAATGCTTCTTTGTGAAACCTTCATCGGCTTCTTTTTATAAAGGTCAAAATATTTCCACTGTTAAAAAAAAGAATGATTCCTTAACTGATTCGGAGCAGTGAAGGTGCAGGGAGTGAAAGATCACTGGGAACTTTGCTCAAGCTCTAATAAGCTTTTATGACCCTGTAAAAAGGGCTTATTGCTCATTTGTTTAAATTTTAGTAGGGCATTTGTGCAGAAAAAAATGGATTGAAGAAATTGTTTTCAAAACACAACTACTGTGGCTGTATTCACAGACTCTGTCAAAATAGATTTTTGTTTTGTCTCTAAAGGGTAATTGTGATTGGATGGCCAATTGAAAAGCACCAATAATTTTATTTATAGGTACTGAAAGGGACTCTATGTAACTTTTCTGATGGAGGGTCCGCCATCTGCATGTCTCTATTAAGATGTTATTGCTTTGCCTGTAATTTTCCATAATATGACATTAAACTTGTATTAATTCAATTATAATTGCTTGTCCCCAAGGAGATAATTGTAATGCCATATTAGAGAATATGGTAAAACAATATTACATCAGAAAATACATTAATGAAGTATACTGCATAATTTAAGTTCCATGTTATGGTAAAGAAGCGCACACCCAGAAATTGTCATTACTATCCAAAGTCATAGGGCTTTAAGAGGCAAATCTCACACTGAAAGTAGAACTGAACTTATCTCCAGGGCTGTCCTCCAGTCACCCTGAGACGGCTTTACTTTGTGCATCAAGGACAGAGCGGAGCCTCACAAACACAGTGTAAACAGTGTTTTTACATGACACCTAGTCAGCAGCATTGTGAGTGCTCCTCCAAGCGGCACCTGCGCTGCCCATACTGTGATGCTGTGGACTGGACAGCAGCTGCAGCACTGCCTCATGCACAGACATAATTTCACATACTTCCTCCTGGTTCTTCTGCTGGTTTGCAATTTAAGGAAATTTGTCTGTCTACATTTGAGCCTTCATTTAATGCCACGGGCACCGCATTAGGAGCAGTGTGTCCTTGTTGTTTTGCTTGATCAGGATTGTGCATGTTTTGGGTTGATGAATCGAACCCAGGAACCTTCTTATTGTGAAGCTTGAATGTTTGACATGCATCCACCCAGACACCATTTGCATCTCATATTTGTTTTTTTGTAATTTAAAGTATTCCATATTTACTTTATATTACCCATTACACCCAGAAAAAAAATATTAGAATACATGTAATTTAGTGACTTGAGCTGAGTTGACATATTTTTCTCCCATATTGCTGTAATTTGGCTCTGACAGGTTGCTCTCATGAGTATTCTGACCCTGTAGGTGCCAGCTGGCCCCTGGCTCCCCTCTACACAGTCCAGTAGTGACTGCCTGTGCATCAGTGTGGTCTGACTGTGAGCTGTGGACCTGTGCTGATCCCTGTGTAAAACGCTGAGCTGTCAGCAGGAGTCAGGTGAGGCAGTTTGTTCTGCTCACCACTCAATGGACATGTTTCATTGGCACCTCGCTGGAGGTCAGCAGTAACTGACGGCCGAGCGGTGGGGGTCAGGTAGTGCCCAGCTTTAGCCCTGAGTGAATTACTCTGTGGGAGGGGCCGGCCGGTCCAACACAGTCCGAGCCAGCAGCATGTTAAGGGTTTGCACAAATCCATTTGACCATAATGTCACACTGCTCAATTCTAACAACTGATATGTGCTGGGAAACTGGCAATTCACTCTTTTCCAGCCATTCGTCCCCCAATAACAATCTGTAGGGTACCTTAGCTGACAGACAGAGGCACTGAAGCACCAGGACTATAGTTCATTAAAGAAAATAGCCTGGTCAGTGTGACGTGCCACTTTTAAAGCGACTGAATATTTTAAGAGAGCCATCTTCCTCTGAGGAAATGAAAGACAGACTAAGAGAGGAGAGCAGGAGGCTTTTGTTTGTTTGTGCCAGCGCTCAGGGGCAGAGATGGAAGATTTGAAGATGTGGAGTAGATTGTTAGGGAGCCAGGCAGTTGAGGCCCATTTTCACCGCATCTGAGGCCTGCACTAGCCACAAGCAGTTTATATAATTTCAGAGATGAGAGAACAAAATATCTTCTGCTGGAAAGAACGTACCATTTCACTCCCCCTCCTCCTTGCCCCCTTCCGGCTTTTCTCTATCTGCCCCTCTCAGCGGCACAGTCACCCCGAGACACTCCTACCTGTGCATTGAGGACAGGGCTCACAAACTGTGTAAACTGTGCTTTTACATGGCGCTTGGTCAGTGCATTGTGAGTGCTCCACCAGGCAGCACCTGTCCCACTGTCCTGCCTTAGCAGTGCTGGACTGGGCTGTGGACTGTACTCTGGTGAGGGCTGTGGTCAGGGCTGCCTGTGAGCGATTCCCTCCATGGAGAATGACTTAGCTGAGCCCCACTGCTCAGCCCTTCTGAGCATGCTTAAGAGCTGAGAATTATTCCACTCATTTCTAGGTTCCCGTGAAGCATGACAAAAAACTGAAGTGCTTTATGCTTTCCCAATTCCCCTCCTGAGAGCAGCCAAGGGCTTGGCTTTGGAAGTCATTGAGCAAACACTCACCATGACCAGCGTTAATTACATCAATTAAGTGGACCACAGCTATTGTCTGAGGCCGCTCCAAACACTGTCAAAACTCCTTTTAGAGGTGCAAAAGGCCACATCTGTTTGTCACTATCTTTGCAGAAAAACTGAGTGTTTATTCAGATCTAAGAATAGTGTTTACTGTTTTATTCTGGTTCATTTCAGAAAATTAAACTCAAATAGTAAGCTAGTGCTTAGTTGAATCACTGCGGACAAAGACACTGCAGGGTTATGTTGTGGGCTGACCCTTAAATTCACAAAATTTCGACTTGTCTCAATGATAATTGCACATTTTTAGACCTTATCTTTCATTACTATGCACTATTACAACCATTACTCTCACACTGTATTTTTTCAGTACTAAAATGGTTTTCTCGAGATACACCCTAGATCACTACATGCAAATCCAATAAGTACTGTGCAGATAATAAAAATTGCATCAATATCTAAAAGATTCCAAGCGTTCGTTCCACAGTATAACAAACTTGTCCTGTTTAAATCCCCCTGTGGCTGAATCAGAGCTCTATGGCGACAAGTTTGCGTACAACTGAAGATATTGAATGCTCGCTGACCTTTGCTGCCATGCATAATCAAGCGCACTTAGTTTATTTTGGGAGCACAATGATCCACATAATTAACTTTGTAGTACAATAAAGTCTGTTTCCATCATGTTGGCAGCTGCTCGCAGTTTGTTGTTCTTTGAAATGATTAACAAGGTTGCGTTCAGTTTGTCAAGTGCCGCTATATTTACGTCCACAATGCAGCTAATGTTATTGGGAGGGCATCAATTAAGTGTAATACCGATAGTAATGTGACAGGGCTTATTGATTAAGACCGTAATTATGATATATTGACAAATGAGCCCTAAATACAACAATAGGATACTATGCTTCCATTGTGTTGTCTTTTTGATCCGTTTCAAAAGTAAAGCACTACTTTTATCTGTCCTTACCTTGTGGAGTTTATCTCCTCCTCCTTTTGTTTTTGTGTCACCCATAATTCCACAGGCTGATTAGCCACATTGTTTTACTACACTGCTAATGTTTGTATGTGTGTGTGTGTGCATATGTGGTGATAGAAGAGAATGGGAGGGGTGAGGTGTGCTTGTCACAAAAGCCATTATTGTAATTGGAAGTTAAAAATCCCATTTGTTTTGGCCTCTCTGCTTATACTGTCACCACTGGGACAGGGGTCTTGTTGTGAAAAATTAACATTTGGTTACAGTGTCATAGGTCCTATAAAGAGACTTATTGAAAACATGGGGCAGTTAAATTTGGTCCCTAGTGTTAGTACTTGCATGCAGCCTGAATAAAAAGTGACACATTTTCAAGGTAAAGAAACAAAAAAACAGAATAAATAAGTCACACTTTTATTGACTGTCGAACACAGCAGTCTCATATGCAATGTATACGTTTTAAACACACAAATAACACATCATTTTAGCTTATTTAGAATTTGGTGACTGTGACACACCTTTTTAATAAAGATTATCTCATGTGGTCAGTCAAGGGAGAACTTTATTTACTCCCGTGAACACATGCTGCTCTATGCAACAGTTCATTCATTTGTAATGCTTTCCTCTGTCAAGTGTCAAGCGCCGTTTTATGTGAATAAAAGTTTCACATAGGCTGCTATTGTTGTAGAATGATTTATGTGGAGGTAGCAGCTCAGAAAATGAAAATTTGATAAAAGCATACATTTTTAAAAGTACGGAGTAGAATTTACATACAATTTGCATCCGCAGACAGACTGGTCCTATGTTAACAGTGGATCATTGTCTGGCTGTGTGATAATACTTATCCTCACTGACCCTAATCCTCACCTACTGTATGTCTGCCTTAAACCTATCCCACTCAATGACTGCTCTGACTCCAGCTAATCCACCTACGTGTAAGCATGTATGTGGTGGAAAATGAAGAATTCTGTAATTGTTTTTATTTAAATTGAAATGTCAGACTGAATTATTTGAGCGCACAAGTCTGCATTGTTGAAAATGTGTTGAAATATTACTAATTTATAATAACCCTCCCTGTGTACATCATTGAGAAGGTTTGTGCTTGCTAAGTGTTAGAGACCTTTGAGTATCTTGTCGAATATACTTTACATATTAGAAACTGCACTTTAGTTATTTAAGTACATGTGGAAACAAAGGATTATTTTCTTTTGAATGGGCTAATTACGGGTAGAAAGTTTTTGATATAAGTCATATTTGGATATATAGTACTTACATTGTAGTTGTAGTAGTTATTAACTAGTTACTGAAATTGCTGTGGACATTGTGATTTTAATTACCTTCTTTCTACTAATTATTTGGGCTGCACAATATATATCACAATTGAAACGAAATATTAGTTTTAGATGACACAATTTTTTTTATCGCATATTCTGCAATTACTTAGATTTTTGGAATGTCCTTTGTGAAGAAAAATCTTACACCTGTAGTTTAGACGTCAGTTCTTCCTTCTCTAAATGTTCCTGGCATTGGCAAAAAACACACTTTGATTTATATCTAATGATGTTTTGAAATAGGCATTTATCTGTAATAAACATGAAATAAACATTTATCTAGAAGTACTGGCATTTGTCTTTATATTGAAATATCGAACCATTGTAAAAATGCTGCATCAGACCTGTCTGCTTTCATCGAGCATCCACTCTAATCCCCTGGGCCTTTACCTTTCTTGCAAATGTGTCTTCTAACACTCAGAAATGAACTTTGCTTTTCTGGCCTTGTTCAAATATCATTGTGAGTGTAGAGACAGGGAGGGGGCAGCAGAGGCCTAAAGTCTGCAGAGCCAGTGTCCTGTCCCAATTGTGTTAGTCTGCCTCCTTTGCTCAGATACACACAGGAGCAAAGAGGCCAAGAGAGGAGCAGACAGGAGCAGACAAGAGTCGTGAATAAAGCAGAGAGAGGACCAGAGACGGGACTAGAGACGGGACTAGAGACAGGACTAGAGACAGGACTAGAGACAGGACTAGAGACAAGACCAGAGAGCAGCAGAGAGAGAGGAGCAGAAACAAGCAGACGGGAGCAGAGACGGAACCAGACAGGAGCAGAGACAGGAGCAGACTGGAGTAAAGAGGAGCAGAGAGGAACAAAGAGGAGCAGAAAGGAAGAAAGAGGAGCAGAGAGGAACAAAGAGGAGGAGAGAGGAACAAAGAGGAGAAGAGAGGAACAAAGAGGAGGAGAGAGGAGCAGAGAGGAGGAACAAAGAGGAGCAGAGAGGAACAAAGAGGAGCAGAGAGGAACAAGGAGGAGCAGAAAGGAACAAGGAGGAGCAGAGAGGAACAAAGAGGAGCAGAGAGGAAGAAAGAGGAGCAGAGAGGAGTAAAGAGGAGCAGAGAGGAACAAAGAGGAGGAGAGAGGAACAAAGAGGAGGAGAGAGTAACAAAGAGGAGGAGAGAGGAGCAAAGAGGAGCAGCGAGGAACAAAGAGGAGCAGAGAGGAGCAGGGGTGTGAGGGCATATCTTGGCCAACACTAGCTTGAGAAGTGCTTAGCCAGCGGGGTGAAGAGGTCAGCTGGGGTCAGGTCACCATGGTCACTGTGCTAATTCCACCTCATTACACTTCTGATTGAGGAAATGAAGGCTGTTAACCATAATGACTAATTAGGGGTAGTGTTTGGTAAAAATTAAATGCCAGCTTTTATTATTCTGATTACTAAAATGAACTAAAATGATGAGTATTAGTCCTTTCATATTGAAGGGCACTGTAACTTATCACTCTGAACTAATTGTTTTTAAAATGTTCTCTGATCACTTGTGTTTGAAAAAGTGATCTGTATTCTTATCAAAGAGTTCATCATGCTGCATCCCAAAACTCAAAAGTGAGTTTTGATATTCCCATCTTATTTCCCAAATATTCTCTTGGTAATTTGTTAAATGTTCATAATGTGCTTGCTCAAATGTCCCATATTTGGCCACAAGCAAGCACCTAATTAGCATAATATTCATATTCCTGTGAAGCTCTTAAGAGCACTTCTGGCTTTGTCCATTTCTCTTGCCTCTTATTGCTGTAGCGTTTGCTTAATGCCCGGCCTGTGCCTAGCGATGGCATGCTGTGCTCATTGTGAATGCAGTGTGAATGTGCTGTTTGGGTATGGGCCCATGCATCTCCAGGGCCCTATAATCAGCTCTAAGCTGCTTCTATCAATCTTCATAACTGTAGTGGGTTGAGGAGGGAAGTGCAGCTAATCAGCTCTAACCAGCGCCATGTTCAGCTTGACTGTCACTGTTATAGGGAGGCCATATGCAAACAGCGGCCTGTACACGTGTGCGCCTGGCCCATTCCACAGATGGCTAGTTCTAGCACAAGTCAGCCTCTGAAAAGGGGCCTGTGACTTTCAGTGAATAGCTGTTAGTGTAGGTTAATATAGGAGTGGTGGCCCTGCAGGGGTGGCAATCACAGCTGGGATCAGAGCGGCCTTCAAAGACGGCTGTGCAAGTTGAAGCCAGAGTTGTCATTAGCTTGTGCCCTGTGCTTGACAACCCTCCCATCTCCCCCTTCTCCCCCCTCTCCCA
>KN488616.1:8428-27930 GCA_000787155.1 Scartelaos histophorus | reverse complement strand
GCTTTTCCAAGGGTTTTAAAAGGAAAAAATTTTAATTTGTGAGATGCATATCATGAAAATATCGTATTTACGGATTTGGATATTGTTACGTAACTAAAACTAATCCTGAAACTAAATTGCGGTATTCTAATCGGTTCTGAATATTGAAATCTGAGTGTAGTAGGATACTGTAAGTAGTCAGACGTCTCAAAACTGGGACTAAACCAGGACTAGAACAGGATCAAATGAAGTCAGACTAAACCTAAGTCACCCTTTTATCCAACAGCACACAGCCTATTATAATGGCATAAAAGGCTAATACCGGCCGAAGCCGAAGAGTTATATTGGGTCTGTAATCAGGCAGAGATCTGGTGATGTGGTTAGAAATGTCTGCTGCTCAACCCCATTCTGTTTTTAAAGCTAAATCAACGTTATTTTATTGGCAGACATTTCAATGCAAAACTCCAGCCTGGTGCAGTGGTTTTATTTGGTCGAATCTGAAATCAAACACACGAAATGAACTAGAATTTGTAAAGACATGGTTTAGTTTTTACTCAATATCCATGGACATTAGTTGATCTCGTATTGCTTACACAAAACTCCCAAATGTTTCCAATTTTAAACCCTAGTCTATTTAGTGCTACTTTCTGTACCAAAGTGTGTCTGTGTTTAAAACAGACCCTTTCCGCAAAATCAGCTTTTCACACTGCAAAACCTTGGCCAAAATTTAAGATATAAACACTTAAATCTGTCAGAAAATGACTTAAAAGCAGTGAAATTATCCGTCTGTGCTTCAAAATACATTTACTTGACAAGTTCTCTTGAAATAAACAACCTCTAGAGTAGAATGAAGCAGTCTCAGAACTAGTACATAGAGAATAAATCTGAAAACAACATGAATAACCTGATTTAAGTTTTAAAATCTTGGCTAGATCAGAAAAAATTGTAATGCAGAACTTTTAATCATATACAGTGGTTGGTTTCTCTTATTCACTATTTTTGAAGTTGTATTTGGAGAGATTTGTGCACAGTTTTGACTTGTATCTAAACTTGAAGTCCAGAGTTCTGATCTTTTGAACACTTAAGAGTCTCAGAGCGAGTGGTTTTACTGCAGGCATCGCGCTCACAACTTTATATCCTGTTGTTCGCAGACAGATCCCACTGCAGACTGTGAGATCGGAGATTTTAAGTCTCGTAAGATTCTCCTTGTGTCTGTAGTGTGCGCTTTTAAAATACCAAAATATCTTGTAGTGTGTAGTGACCTTTACTCAGCTTAGTTAACTATTTTTTAATTCAAGGCAAATGTAAAAATGTAAAAGAAAAAAATCACAATACATATTTCTGTGCAAGATCTTGTGGCAATTTTGTCTTGCGAGATTTTGTTGCACGAAATTTTGTCCCATCCCTTGTAATCTTAAATTGTTTTCAGCATCACTGGTACACGCCCACTACTCTGTTCTTACTTTGTTCTCTGATTTTACTTTCTTAATCGTTGACGCACGTAGGATTCAGCAGATTTTGGTTAAACAGAACAAAAAGATTCCAATAAAGACAAGTGTGTGATCTGCAGATATCCCTCACTCTGGGTCTTAACTTGTTTCTTTTATTAAGCTGTTATAAATGAATGCTGTGATTTAAAATATACAAAATTTAACTGGCGTCATGTGTTAAAGATTTAAAACGCATTGTAATTGTCCAAATGGTGATCTCAATGGGACTTTTCTTATTAAATAAAGGTTAAATAAATAAATCAAACTCTCTCTAAAGGTTCCCTGTTTAAACATGAGCTGTGTTGTTGTCCCAAAGCAGCCGTGGTGTGTTGCAGTGCTCTTGTTCACGCGGCCCTGGCCTGTGTAAACCAATGCATGGGCCCTAGTGCTAATATTTGCCTCAAACAGGTTTCTCTGTGTAAACACACAGTTCTGGTGAAATGAGCTCCAAACTCAGTGGATTCAACCTGCTACAGTAAAACCCAGGGATGGTGCACAGACGCTGTGAGTGCACCCACAGCTCAGTGACACAATGGTGACACACAGGAAACACACAATTACACACTTAAAATTAGAGAGGCTATTTTAGAATCCCGTCATTAGGTCTGAAGTTCTAAAAGAGCTCATGTTAGAATCAGCAGAAGGACACAAATAATAAGGTGCAACGTGCAACTTAAGTCTGGTGGAGGGTCCGATCCAGCTTTTTCAGTTTCGATACCGATTTTAGTTTAAGTATCTGCTGATATCCGATATCAACTGATACCAGTGTTTCCTTTTAAACAAAAATGTAAACCCGAACAAATGGGCATTTACCTCAAATTTTGAAATTACTGCTTAACTTTTTAAAGTTTTTTTTATTTATGTAAACAAAACAAGAAAGTATTACAGAAAATCTTTAATTACATTTAGTATGTAATTAACAATTAATAATTTAACTTTCCTTAAATCATTTTATTTAATTTTTTTATTTTTTTTAAATTATGGGTGATACTTGCACATATTTTTATTTTAGGATTACAAAACCTACTCACATTTAGTAGATGTTCTAACAAATATGCATTTACTATGTTTAATAAACTGTGACAAACATTTTAAATTTCAATGTTTTTATTCATTGCTAACAGAATACAAATTCCAAATAGATTTACTCCATTTCAATAGACAATAAAATGTAAAAGCACTGCACACACTTTTCCCCACATTTACAAACATTTTTAAGATTTAATCTAACAGTTCAAGAGTTAAAGTTGATAGGTGCATGGGATTATGTATTTTTAAGATTTTATAATCAAATTCTCAAAGTAGCCACCCGTTGTCACAAAAAATATTCAGTGCACCTTTTAAATAAGTAACTAAATATACTGCTGTACTGTGCAACTTTTTAGTTGGGGTTTGTTTCTATGGATGCGTCACTGCTCTGCCTGGAATGTTCCACAGTGTGACATTAAACAGCTTTACCTTATATTTATTCATGTACATGTGGTTTTATAGCTCAAAAATACAGGAATTCTGACTCTCAGCAGTGTTGCCTCTCCACAGATCTGACCTGTAACTTGGTCTGGTTTGATCTCCATGAAGATAGAAATACTTTAACTAGTTTAATGCCCTAGTGCGAAACATTCCAGACGAAGCAACAACTTATGCACTTCTACATAATTCCTTACATCTCGCTTTGTATATTTGTCGTCTTCTGCGTACCTAAAATGAAGAGGGTAGTAAAAATAAAGAAAAAAACATTGAATTAGAGGGTGTGTCCAAACTTTCGGCTGGTATACTTAACCAAAATTCAGCTTTTAGGCGTCTGTTTGCTCACGGTGCGTAGGTTTGACGGGCTACATGCACATTTGATCTTACCATTTTGGCTCGGTTTACTCTCAAAATGAACGCACTCGTGTCTGGGCTATTTATCACGACGTATCTACTTTCCAAACACGCACGGCTCCAGCCACGTCGCTATAGTATGTCTAACTCGCTTTTAATAACAGATAGAGCGGTTGAGCAGTTCTGTAAGTTGTCGCTTTCTTGCCAAGAACGTTCACAGATAAGTCTTCCAGAGAGGCGCATTCATCTTGTGTCCGGAATAAGCCGTTGTCGGATTCTAAAGAAATCGCTCCCACATGATATCGAGCTGAGACATGCGGAAAAAATGCATCTGAATATGAGTATGCAAACTGTTTTCAGGTTACAATTTGTCTCTTTAAGGTCCTCTTTAAGGCAAAATGGACTCTTGTGAGCTCAAAAACGTACCTGGAGTTGTGTTTATTTTCATTTTCACATGTCTCCAGACCTCAAAACGCTCAGTTCCACCTTGTGATGTCATTGTATCATGTCAACAGGTAACAGCGAATGATTCTAGTGACGTAATACGGAGTTTAAAAACACTGTGGAGCGTTTCTTGTGATACAACGTGACGTCACAAGGTGGAACAAGGTGTTAATAATGAAACCAACTCCAGGTATTTGATGAGGACACGGCATAAAAATCTGAAAATTTTAAGTTTATCGAAATATCGGTGAAAACGGGAGTCGGTCAGCAAAATAAGCTTCAAAACATGCACAAATCACTCCAAATACAAGTTCAAGAAGGTAAATGAGAAGAAGAACAACTGGAGCATGGCTAAAAACTCTGAGAAGTATTAGATTTATGTATTTTGGAACCTTTTCAAGTTAAACCATTTGTAATTTTCATGTTAGTGTAGCTGCGTTGGATTGTGAGATGAACTTTTTGCGACCTGATGATAACCCTGATGAGTCATGGTGAAGAAGGAGGTTTTTTAATGAATAAAATGTGCACTTCCTGGATTAACTCCACCAAATGAATGACATCAGTAAGTGTAACGGTGTTTTAAAACTCTGGAAAAGGAGGAAACTTAAATTTCAAGAACAATAACCGAAACATTGTAATATTGTATCACCAAAAGCCTCAATAACGCAACTCTTTTGCTTAAATTCATTGTTAGGGTGCAGCTATAACAAAAAAAAATGGGGAACTACACAGACCATGATCCTTTGCTCTGTTTTAGTGCATTCTACATAAACTATTATTAAGCACTTTTAGGTTTTGTCATAATCCAAAGAACTAAAACTTAACGCTTGTCATGGCGTTTTGAAAGGATAAAGTCTCATATTCAGAATTTTGTATTTTGCTCCAAGAAATACTGCAATAAATATCGTACCCTAACATGCATATCTTGAAATGATCGTATCCAGAGAGATGTAGTCAATACTATTCCGTATCTCTTTGTATCTGGAAAAAAGCCAAAGAAGTACTAGGAAACAATGGATTTACTGTATTTAAAGATTTAATTTGTGAATCATGAGTTTGATCTGATTTTTTAATATAATTATACATAGAAATATTTATAACCTAAATAAAATGAGTAATCACCTAATAGACCCTTGGAACAATTGTAAACAAAAACCAACTAAATTCCAGAATCGAGGCAAAAGTGAAGTGGATCATAATGGGATTTTAATGGGAAAACTGGGATTAACTTCAGAATATCACAAATTATTCAAAATCAAGGACAATTTGGAAAAATTAAAACCTCTCAGATCCATGTGAATCATTCAGAGCCCAGTTTAAAAACACTTACAATTGTGTTTTACTTGATTTGTTTATTTGACAAGAGTTTATGATCCACACTAAGCATTTTTCCAAAGGTAAAATCCACATTTTGAGGTTTTACTGGACAAATCCTCATAGAAATGTCGAGCCTACAACAGTTTTTCACTTCATCTACAGATGTATTACACATTTCATCATAAATTATACTTTTTGTGAAGTCCAAATACTATTTTAGGATTAGAAAATTTTATTTTTTCCATCCTCAATCTTGAAAATTCAACTTTGTTGCTTATTTTTTGTTATATCATAAAATCATTAGCATTTAGGTCTGTTTGTTAGTTGGCTTCATTTTACCTCCATTCCAGAATTTTGAACATACTGAAGAAAATTTGAAAGGGTCTATACACATTTTGGTCGACAGCTAAAGACTTCCAGTTTGACATGGGACGATACTGAAATCTGGTGTCACGATTATCCTTCCCAAAGTAATTACGATTGATTATATCACGATACTTTTTACAGTTGCTGACAGTTTAAAAATGTTATATATTTGAATAATTCAAATTGGAATGTTCTGAATGAGTTCCATGTTTAAACATCTTTTATATAACTATACTTGAGATGAGATTATGATGGATAAGTAGCTTTTTCTGCACGTTTTGGTGATAAAATGGTGATTATTTTTGTCGCAGATGATAGAAAATGCCCCATGAAAGTTGATTGCGTACCCTTTTTATCACGATAAACTGTATTATTGTTTATTGCCCTCCCTACAGTCTAAGCTTTAACATGGGTGTAGTTGATAATAATTTAACTATATATAAAAGTACAAATCAGAACACACAATCAGAATTAAAGAAAAATACTGTGTGCTGAGGCTAAATAGTTGCAGCATGTGTTCGGTGGAGCTCAGGGTCGACCTCAGAACATGTTGATGACAGGTAAATATATAAAGTCTATTTCCAGGACAGTGTCGGGAGAGGGATACACACACACACACACACACTCAGACACAGCTGTAAAGTAAAGCGACGCAATCTGGTACTCTCATTTGTGTTCAAAAACTTCCAAACTGGGAGTACTTCCTGTAACAATGTTCTAGACGAGGAGCACTTGTAGAACTCATGAACATTGTACTTTGTCATGAAATATCCAAAAAGTTATTCACTAATCTTTTCTACTGGTTACTAAACCCATAAACTTTCTATATTACAAAACTCTGCGTCTGAACTGTATTTTAGCTGCTCCTGTCTGTTTTAAATGTTTAAAAACGCAGTGGAGCACTTCCTGTTTTCTGTTTGAGAGAAAAACGCAGCTTAAATATGCAGGATGTGTGTGTTAAACTTGTGTGAATGAAACAAAACACAACTTCAGGTCCGTTTGTGCTAAAGAAACTACATTATAACGTGGCTAAAATAGTGTAATATATGGGCCTTTTTATTGGCTCAATTCAGAAATCTTTGTCGTGCAAAACTTTATTTAGATTAAGCATAATTTCAAAGCGTAAACGCCCTCCACTTTTCAGTTTGAACCTTTTAATCTAGTCTTAAACTTGGTTATTTCTCTGTCATTACTTGAAAGTGTTAAAACATCGGTTTTGGTCTTATAAATATTTGAACAGCAAACAACTTTGATCTAAGAATTTTGGGGTAAATTTGTAAAAAATTATAATTGATAAAGTAACAAGTTCAGTATATCCTTGTGAACTGTATTTGTAGTTTTCCCACAGTTCGATACGTATCTTGGTGCGATATCGATAAGATTTCAATACATTTTAAGACCCAACTAGAAAGTCTAATGTATTTTTTTTTGCTAATGAGTATAATATAATAACACTGATATTAATGAAACAATACACACATTACACACAATCAGTACAGTACAACTACTAGATAGCTGGAGTTGTGTTTTAGAGTGATTTGGTTCAGTGATTTACAGCTCAGAATTTTGATTCAGTGAAAATAATAGTTCTTTCTCAGGCTAATTTATCCTTTTGTACGAGTCTAGTCTTAATATAGACTGTAGGGGAATTACACTATCAAACTTTTCCTTTTTGGACGATGATTTTATGATTTCCTTTCCTCCTGAGTCCTCACTACATGCAAACGTCTGTGTAAATATAAAAAGAACAAGTCTTTACCACAGCTCTTTCCAATGAACAGATCCAAAAGATTCGGATCCCAGAGTTTTGGGAGAAATTTCCAAAAGATTATAGTAGCTGAGAAAGTAACAAGTACAGTATATTGTTGTGAAATGTATATCTCCTAAGAAGTATTTGTAGTTGTATAGCTGCTGTATTCAGAAATTTGCATTTATATTTTACTCACACCGATCTTTTATTACTCAAAATTTACCTGTTTCCAGTTTGAGAGAAGAAGTCGGCTTAATTAAATATGCAGGATTTGTGTGTAAATGAAACAAAACACAACTCCAGGTCTTTTTGTGATGTGGAAACAGCATTATAACGTGGAGAAAATAGCGTAAAATGGAACTTTTTAATAGCTCTATTCAGAAAGATTTTTGTTGTGCAACGTTTTATTTAGATTAAGCAGGATTTCAAAGAGTAAACACGCTCCACTTTTCAGTTGGAACCTTTTAATCAAATCATAATCTTGGTCATTTCTCTTTGTGATGACTCTGTAGAGTGTTATCACATTGGCTTCTATCGTATAAATACATATAAAAAGAGCCTTTTAAACAGCTCTTTCAAATGAACAGATCCAAAGTCAGTCCCTCTTCCAGAAAGTTAGTTAGGAGGTGCAGAAGTATCGGTGAAAATTTCCCCCAAAATAGTAGTTCCTTAAGCAAAAATTATACCCTTGTGAGTTGTATATCTACAGCCAGTATTTGAAGTTGTGTAGCTATAATCAGAAACTTTCATTCACATTTTAGACCGCTCACGAGTAGGGCTGTAGTCCACTAAAAACGTGTCCTGGTGATAGATTTGCGGTCTTAAAACTCAAATATTTGCGTAAATGACCCAAACTGCGCTCACAAGACTTCACCTGCAGGGGGAGTTCACGCAAAACAACAATTTGTGCAGAAAAAAGTACTAGTATACGAAAAGATTCAACTTTAATCAAGAGTTTAATTTGATTTTTACGTAGAATTACTGAAAAAATACTAAATCTTCAGCTAAACCATTTGTTCATTCACGTTAATATTGTAAACTAGATAAAAATATTTAGTTTATACAAATTTACGTTGACTAAAACACTTTATAACAGGCGCGGTTTAAGCCAGGAAAAATGCCAGGGCAGAATTTTTTCCCCAGTCCAACTATAAACAACTAAAGACTTGCACTCGAAGTTTAAACTATAACTCACAAGCTCACGTCTGGCTAATGTATAAACGTCCTGTGTATCGTTTGGAGAGGCGAGTTACAGATTCTTGCTTTCCCGCGTCAACTTTTTTTTTCTTTTGGAGAGTTAGAGTCCGTGCACATATTTGCCCTCTCATTCCCAACCTGGCAACTTCCAACGTGTCTGAACAAACCGTCTTTCGCGTCTTTTCCTCGGCGCCCCAGAGCACAAAGTTTTGACAATGTTTGCAGTTCGTATAAGTTGATAAAAGTTTGAATCTAAAAGCTGAATCTGCCTCTGTGAGTTTTGATACGACCCGCATACCAAAGCCGTTGCGGGAAAGTCGACGCGAAATCACTATAATTGCGCAAAATTTCGTTCTCAAATTAAACGCCCGAGTATGAGTTTTATAATCGTGCTTAATTGTTGCTTTGACGTTCGTAGCTGCCACGATTCAGTGTCTTTTTTTTTTAATTTAGAGTGTCAGTATAAAGCTATTTTTCGATCTTTGTTATTACGTTTCCTCGTCTAAAACAAATCTGTAGCTTTTGTTTCACTCACACATTTCGAACAGACAAATTCTGAGTGTTTCTCTTAAAAATAACCCAGTCACTCCAAATTGTTCCACCTTGTGATGTCATGTGGTGATACAGGAAGTGCTCCACTGTGTTTTTAAACTCCACACACTTTCACTAGAATTAGTTGGATGATTTTTAGCCCTGGAATTTCCAATCTTTTAAAGGTAAAATGCAGCTGTTAACTCAAAAACTACCCCTATATGACATCACAAAGTAGAACGGAGCATTTTGAGCTTTTTGAGACGACAAACAATAAACGTTGCTCAAACATAGAAATAAAGCTACATTTTGTGTAATCTAGGGCATCTGGCATTAAATGTAAGCCAAATTGTTTTAGCTGCCTTGTTTATTCCAGTACATAATATTTATTTCTGATATACTTTCAGTTTTACAAGAGTTGTGAGTAATATTTAGTTCAGCTACCACTACATAACTTCACAAGGTGGAACGGAGCATTCTTTTTGAGCTTTGGAGATGTAGATAGACTAATAATAAAGGTCTACTGAAGCAAAATGTAACTTTAGGTCTGTTTTTGATGGGGTAACAGCATTATAACATGACTTAAAGCTCAAAGAGTCCATTTTGCGTCATATCGGAACTTTAATTCACCGCACGCTAGACGGGAACAGGCATAAATAAAAAAAGACATACACTTTTTGTTTGAAGAAGTTCCAAAGGGCCATATTGACAACAGGCCAGCTTTAGTTCACAAATGCGCTCCACATTCTACATGTTGTGGTCCGAAATTTCCCTCACAAACAACGCCCCAGCTTTTTTATGCAAATTCACTAAGGTTTACTACTGGCTTTTGTGTGGCTTCCTCCTGTTTCATCAGCTTGTGTTGACAGTGGAAAGTGTCCCGGGCTCGCCTCCCACCGGTGGTTCGCAGTGAAAGTAATGTATGTTTTGAGTCATTCCCTTCGGCGCATTCTTCAAAGTCCCCTTCGCTTTAAACATAACAGCAATTTTAACAGTTTTAACGCCGATTTAAAAGCCGGGTTGACTGCACACGAGCGGGGCTGAAAGTGCAGTTTTTGGATGCTGCGTTTCAGCGTTGGAGAGAGAGGTTTTGATTAGATGTGCAATGAAACGGCGGTGTCGTTTTTGGCAGCGGGATTTGACAGCGCGCTTTATCAGGGATATAAAAGCAGCAGGCGTGCAAAGAAAAGATGAAAAAAGTGAAAGCCGGTGCCTTCTGTTCTGTAGCTGTTTGGGTTTTTTATGTAGGTTTGGTTTAGTGCAGTTTAGTTTAGTCCTGGTTTAATCGAGTTGCAGTTTTAGTCCCAGTTTTAATGTGACGTGGTTGAGCAAAATGTGTCTTATCCCACTTGAGGCAAGGCAAGTTTATTTGTACAACACAATTTGTACACAAAGTAATTCAAAGCTTAAATAATCATCATACAATTAAAAAGAGATAGATATTAAATGAGAGAGAAAAGTGCAGAATGAAAACCTTTCAGTCATACGCAGCTAAATAGAACTGTTTTAGCCTGGATTTAAAGTGTCAAAGCAGAGTTTTCCCACATCTTCATGAAGACTGTTCCAGGTTTTTGCTGCAGGAATCTGAAACGCTGACTCATGTTTAGTCCTGACTCTGGGCACCAGCAGGAGGCCGGTTCCTGAGGTCTTCAGAGTGCAGATGGTTCACATGGCTCTAACAAGTCACAAATGTTTGGAAGATGATTTGTTCCATCAGATTTTGAATTTTAAATACTGCTGAATACACTTTGAATTAAAAAAAACAAAACATGTTTGAACTATTTTCATTCAGGATTTTAGTTACTGAAAAAATATACTTAAAATTTCAGCATGTTACAAATTTAAAATAAAAATGTCACCTTTTAAATACTCAGCACAGATGTTTTCAAGTCCTCAAATTCAATCGTCAGTGTGTAAAATTCATAGTGATAAATTTCACAGCAAATATCTAAGATGCTAAGGCAAAAGCAATCGATCCTGTGAGTGAGAAGGACAGAGGCTGTTTCCTATTGGCCGTTCTCATGTGTGGGCGGGGTTTATATCTAAGAAATAAAAGAGATTTAGTTTGGATGAAGCTAATTCTGACCAATCAGGTCGCTTCACTGCACCATTTCCTGTTTATTACTAATTTAAATCTTATCACTTTGGATCAGTTCCTTAGGCCTTGCCATCTTTGATCTTTCCTTCAAATTTTTTTCACTGCAAATTTTACACTCTGAATTTTGACAGTTGAGGGCTTGAAAATATTGGTGCATTTAAAAGGTGCAATTTTTATTCAGAATTTTAAACACTTGTACACTTAAAATTCCAGCAACTAAAATTCAGAATAAAACTCATTCTAACATGTTTTTTCATGAGTTAAAAAATTCAAAGTGAGAAATTCTGGCATTTAAATTCTAAATATGATGAAACAAATTATCTTCTATAGAAATGTACGTTGGTGTTATTACTGGTCTATTCTCTGAGCTACACGGGGCAGTGCAGAGACTTTGGACGCATGTGCTCGTACTTCCTGGTTCGAGTCAGGACCCGAGCTGCAGCTGAGAGGCCGTTACAGTAGTCTAACCTATTGGAGACAAACCCATAGAAAAATCTGACAGTATCTCTTTGGTTTTTGATGCTTTTAGACGGTAAAAGGCTGCAGATGTGATTGATTTGATGCGGCTGTTAAAGTTCAAGTCTGAGATTATGGTTATATTCTACAAGCGGCTCAGTCTAGTCTAGCCATGTTCTGTCCGTATCTAATTAGAAAGAGTTTTATTTTCCGACACGCAGGAAGTGCACAGTTAGCATGCTGGGTTGTCCTTAGCATTGTAAAGTTGTAAATCGTGCTTATAAACTCATCGTGGTGATGCTCTTTATGCATGTACCGTATTTTTGAGACTATAAGGTGCATCTAAAATCATGACATTTTCTCAAATCCACAGTGGCCTTATAATCCAGTGGCCTTATGTGTGACCTTTGGTTGTATTTAACCTCCAACCGATTTGATGTTGTCCAGATTACGGCTAATAACAATTATAACAACAATTTTTGAAAAAAATAAAATTATGTGGGGATAGTCAGCATTAATAGAAAATGCACATTAAATAACAAATTACATAAGGGCCTCTTTATACAAAGAGATCTACACAAGATCTAACACGCTGAAACATACTTTTGAATTAGGCTTTTTTTAACTTTCTATCATGTTATAACATTGTTCCCTCATCAGAAACACGCCTGAAGTGGTCTTATGAGTCATTCATGTATGTTTGACTAATTTCACGGTCTCTCCCTATTCAAACCCTCTTTACGGTTAGCTCTAGGATCCTGTCCAGTGCTCAGTCCACAAGTTTACATCACCCATACTCCCACATGACAATTCTCCACAAATATACGGAGCTCCTACGTCTATTCTGACATTGCTTCATTACAACATCCCTCTATTTAGACGTACTGGCATTACGGCACTTTAGTATTGCTTTTCCGACAATAGAAAAAGCGTCTAGCGTAAGCAGTTAAGTTATAGCTTTCCCTCTGCATATTATCTTACTTCATGATAAGTAACCTACGAGCTGTCATGCAACGATACAGATGCCCACCTTTATCTTGTTCCACGTCCTGTTCTTTTTCCTAAATTGTGTGATTTTTTTTGGCACAATCACATGCTCAAGAATTAGTGAGTTATCATTACTCTGTGGCCTAAGTATTCTCCCAACCCACGCATCTTATGATACGTAGCATCTTATGATTATGAAGATTTTACTGATCACTTTCAAAGCTCGTTTAGGTCTTGCACCAAGTTATATTTCAGAACTTTTAACCCTGTACAAGCTCCAGCCTTAGGTCTTCAGACATGTGGCTGTTCCAAAGTCCAGACTCTGGACGAAGGGTCATCGAGCCTTTTCAGTCCGGGCTCCTCAGCTTTGCAATGACCTCCCTGAGGAAATAAGGCTGCACCATCTGTATTGTGTTTTAAATCACTTCTTAAAACCGGTTGGTTATCGGTTGGCCTTCCTTTACCTGGTTTTAGCTTCATTTTATTCCCTAATTCTTTTTATTCAGTTTATTTATTATAATTAACTGTTTTTTTTACATCACTGTCTGTTTTTGTGTGCCTCCTGTGGGCTGTTTTAATGCTGTTCATTGCTGCTTGTACAGCACTTTGTAAATCTTGTTTTAAGTGCTTTATTATTATATATGGGAGTCCAAAGTGCAATAGGCTATCACATTAATATTATTCATGTCGGAAAAGCGGAATGTTTGAACAAATTGTAAAGTTCCAATACTCCAACAATGGAAAAAGTAGTTTGACGCTTCAAAAATAATGTTTATGACACTGCTCCAACAATTAGACGTAAATGTCTAAATAGCAACAAATCATGATACAAAACTGCGCACAGCAACTTGACAAAACTGATGCGATGTGCAGGAGTTTAATTAACAGGATTCATAGCGTTCTGAAGGGGGAGTGACTTAACTATGGGAGCAAAGAGAAGGGAAACCCAGAGTTAATACCCCATGTCTGGACTACAAATTTCCAGACATGGGGTATTAACTTTTTAAATTTCATGTCTGGACTACAATGCTTTGTTTAAATTGTGTTTACATCTGCCCTTGAATGCACCTCAAGACCTTTTAACCAAATTTGACTGAAATAGCTTGAAAGTGGCCAATATAAAAGCATTACTCTGTCCCTGAATATTAATATCATGTGAAAAACCTTTGTCCAAGCCCCGTCTCCAGCCGACCACTATGACTCACACATTACACATAATGGAAAGACCAGATTAGGTTTGGACGCAAACACTCATTACAAGAGATTTAACCCCCTGGAAAATCGGTTACTATTTGTTATGTTTCAGGGGGAGTTCTAAATATAATGTACTGTCTGACTGTTCCATTACGACCGGAGTTTGTCCTGTAAAATGTCCATAATTTGGAAATTACTTAATGGGATTTTGTTTTTCGTTGCAGACTTGAAAGAAACAATGCGGGAACTCGTGGGCTTCTGTTCTTGGGTCTTCCTCTGCTGCTTCTGGACCACACAGGCTGAGATCTTCACTTCCATAGGTAACAAAAAATACTTCATTTTTAAATTTGGTGAAATAACAACTCGGGCAAATAACTGTCGTGGATGTATTGTGTTAAAATACATTGAAAAACATCCACTTTCCACAGATCTGACCTGTTAGTACAAAGTTACCTGTTTAAAGGGCTTATGTTACAATATTTTCTGATGTTATAATGTTGTTTTCTCATCAGAACATTAGAGATCCACCACCCCAACTTTTTCAGTCCCGATACCATGGCTTTAAGTATTTACTGATATCTACATATACCAGTGTAGGGACTAAAAATAGACTTTATTACCCTAAAAACAAGAAATATTGTACGGCAAACTGTGTCTTATTTACTTATTTTATCTTTATGAGATTTTCCTGACCAAATATAACCAGTAAATAGTGATATTGCATCAATTCATTATGTGCAGACCTGATATTTTGAAGTCGATACCCAATCTGACAAATTTTCATCGATTGGTGCCAATATTAGATACCAGTGTCATTATCGGTGCATCCTTACAAAGTATACCTGGAGTTGTTTCATATGTTCAACACACAAACCCTGCATATTTAGGCTACATTTACACATAGCCGGGTATGCTGGGAAACAGATATTTCCCTCCCTCCGTTTTCCAAAATAACATTGTGCACATGCGCCGTCATAACTACTCCAAGCCTATGGGCGGCAGTGTAGGCAAAAGGAGAACGCTCTGCAAGCCATCGTCAGAGCGAAAGGTTAACACTGGTGGCACTTTTGGCGCCTCATCTAACTAAATCTCCGCTTTAGCCGGAGTTTTGAGAAAAAAAATGTTTTCAGAAGTGAATTTGTCGTCTGCGTGTAAAAGAAACAAAGGGAAAAATACTCGTGAACGTGTATATGAATTCTTCTCTCAAACTGAAAACACCACCTTGTGATGTCATGTGGTAAAACAGTAAGTGCTCCAGTCTGTGCACCTTCACTGGAATCATTTGGACAATTTCAGCGCTGGAATTTCTCAATCTCTACTGAACTAAAGGTAAAAGTATCTGTAAAAAAAAACACTGCTTCATGACATCACAAGGTGGAACAGAGTATTTTAATCTTTGGAGACAAACTAATGTTAAAGTGCCAATTATTAATGTTAATTTTTTGCACAAAATGTTAAAAGCAATTGATTAGTTCCTAAATATCCTTTTCCGATGGAGGCTGAAATTACAAAGCGACAATTGAAGTTTGTAATGTGCACCCTACCCAGTATTTTAGCTTGCTCAAAACTGCAATATCAAGTTAAGTATCGTTTCCCCTTTGTGTGCGGAATACTGCGAGAATGAAAGGTGCTTTGTTTTAAACTAAACAAAAACTGTTTTCACGTCGCAAGTCTGCTTCCTGAAATTCTTCTCTCAGATTGACCTTGAACCGTTCGTAGAGTGCGGTTTGTTTTGGCTGAGTGCTTGTGTAAGAATAGCACCATTTACAAACACATGGAAGTATGTTAACCTGGGTCTGTTCTGCATCATAAAGGAGCTTTAAATAGAAGATATTGGCTATTTAACCCAAAAAGTATGTACAAAAAATACACTATGTAGACTTCTAAAATGGCTGTGTTGGTAATGGTCTTTAAATAGTTTTCGTCTCTTGGTCAGTCCCGCTGAGTGAGTAATAGGACCTCTATAGTAAAACGTGTTCAGTATGAATGTCTATGGCAGAATGTTCAGTAGTTACCATGGCGACATGATGCACACATTAGCAATAAGGACCAAAAAAGTGTTAAGATCATCTAAAAACTCTTAAAAGAAAAATTCAAAATGGCTTTAAACAACACATTTTCAGACGCATGTGATCAAAACAAAGATTCATGTTCTGCTCTGGAGTTTTAACACTAAAAACTAAAAATAAGAGTGACTAACTGAAAAACAGACTTGTTAAATGGCACACATCAGCTCACTTGTTGTATTTCCTGCTAAGTCAGCTCTTTGGGGTCTGATTGGGTTGAAATGAAATTCAGATGAAAGTCTCACAAAGCCTAGAACAGAGTTATGCCTCCAGTTAGCATTATATCTCAAAGTATTAATATTGAGTTAAAGTTAAACTACACCAGAAATGTGTCAGTAATCAGAAAGGATTGTCAGGGTAAGATTTTTATACAATATTGTTTAAATATTTTGCCACTTTTCTTTTATATTTAATAGTTGCATATGTCAAATCAAATATTTTAGTTTATGAAGATTTGTTTATTTAACTTAAAATCAGGCGATATGACCAAAAATGTGTCACTTTTTTTTTCAGCTGATCAGAATTTTCCATCTTTAACATAAAGTTTTAACATGACTTTCAATATTTATTTCCCATAAACTATACTTTATTTAATGCTTTAGTCTTATACTACCTTGAAGTTGTAAGATACTATTGTAGCCACAGGTCCTGGGGCAGACTGACAGAAGTGAGGCTGCCAATCTGCGCCATCGGCCCCTCCCACCACCACCATCGCTCACACACACCATTTTCCTGCTTGTCAATGTGGGTTAAGTGCCTTGCCTAAGGACGCAATGCCAGTTTTTCACCACTTGCACCCCACAGTGACACTTTTCTCATCCAAGTACTGCCCAGGCCCTGTTTAGATCTGACGAGTTCAGGCTTTGACATGGAGCTTTGGCCACAAATTTACTTTTATTTTTGTCTTTTAACATCAAAAAGAGTCTGATTTTTTTCCACATGCTTTAACTGACTAGAATTACCTGAATGCATCACAGCCTTTCATCGGGATACATTGGAAAAAGGTCAAAATGTCTCTTTTTGACTTTAACTTATGTAAAAGTGTCCGCCGTGAGTGTTTGCAGAATGGTCAGTTTGCACAGTGACCCTTATATCCTCATCTAAAAACATCTGTGTATGTGGTGCTGCTCAGTAATGCCATAGTATTAAAGAACCACAGGAATGGACCAGCCTACCCTATTTTTATTATACTACTGGCAAATTTAATGAGCTATAGTATTGCGCAAGTAAAAACACCAGAGAAGACTATATTCTAATTGGAACATGGAAATAAAAAATCCAGACGTACAGAAATGGAATAGAAATGACAGAACTGTATTACTTTCTATCACATTGCTTTGGTTATTTTTCAGAAATCACCAAATATTAGCCTTTTGATTAATAGTTTTGCAGCCAATCCTTAATATATATAAATTCAACTGGACTATTTTCTTTTTTTTGTTTTCTATTGCAGTGACATATTGGCGTATCAAATAAAAACATATAATTTAATAGTTTGTTTTTGGCGAATATAGCATTTTCAAAACTATAAAAGCTAACATCTGGATCTAAATATGTTATGTGTTAGCCGTAGGTAGAAAATAGATCCGAATACCTGGCGAAGTGACCAAAAAAAATGATATTGTGTAACTTTTCTGGTGGACAATTTGTTAAAATGCGCTTTTTTCCATAGAAATGTTATTGCTTTGTCTGAAATGTTTCACTGTATAAATCTTCTTGGGACCAAAGTAGACCAATTTACAGGTCAGATCTGTGGATAATGCCTGTTTTTTTTAAGTATTTTTGAGTTGTAATGGAGTAAATGTAACGCAGAGTTGTTTAAGAGCTGTGAATTCTCAGGAAAACGGCTTGCGAGGTTTAACTTTTCCCCGTCGTCTTTGTCCAGGTCAGATGACAGACCTGGTGTTCACGGAGAAGGAGCTGGTGCAGTCTCTGAGGGACTACATCAAAGCTGAGGAGGCCAAGCTGGCTGCAGTCAAAAGGTAACTCCAGGCTGAGGTTTGGGTCATGGAAAGACCACGTGAAACCTGAGCAACTTAATGGTCTGAGGTTGGACGAGGGTCACAGACTCGGTGTAAGCCTTGTACAATTGGCTTTATTGTGCATGTTAACAGGCGAAATGCTGTAGAAATGGAACTTATTTTTGTAAATGTTTATTTTTTATTATGAAATGCTGTAGAAATGGAACTTATTTTTATTTTTTATTACGTAAAATAGAATCTTGTGAGCTTTAAGGCATGTTTGAATGTTTCTTGATCAAAAACAGACCTGGAGTTTTTTGTTTTTTTTATTCACCCATGAGTTCTTGCCAATCTCTAGTGAACTAAAGATAAAAAATGTAGCTGTTAACTTGAAAATTACCACTACATGAGCATTTTGAGCATGGGAGATGTAAACCGATAATAAAGAGTTACTCAAATATGTTACTCCAACATGTGTGAGTAAAACAAAACAAAACTTCAGGTCTGTTTTTGAGGAGGTAACAACATTTTAACAAATACTGGGTATCATTAAGAAGCTGCCGAAACGATATTACCTTGATACATAGGCCGCGTACAATACAATACTATATTATTACTACATTTCAAATCGATTTGATACAGTTCCATGAAAAACAAACGCTAAATTGTGGTGTGATGTTAAAATTCTTTGTCTTCAAAGTCTTTGAAAAACACCCATTTTGTTTTCAAAAAGGTGAAAATGTCAACACAAGTGTAGCTCTTACGCAAAATAATTTTGTAAAATATAGCTAAAAATACTCTTGGCGTTATATACCCCACGATATTGATACTTTATCATCAAATTAAACAGTACGATATATTGATATTTTAGTATTTTCGCACTCCAATAATTATGACTTGGCTTAAATTTAACAAGAATCAGTTTTGTGTAGTAAAAATCCTTTGAAATCTTATGTCATTAGGATGTTTAAAATTTTGGAGTGGAGGCAAAATGAAGCTAACATCAGATATTTACAGTGATTAACAGATGACAAACCTAAATGCTGATGGTTTTATGACATTATAACAAAAAAATAAACTATTTAGAATTTTCAAGGTACAAATCTCTTAAAAATACAGTTTTCTAACCCGAAAATAGTATTTGCTTCACAAAAAAAGTATGAGTGAAAGTGAAAAACTGTTGTGGGCTCAACTTTTCTGTAAGGACTATTCAGTAAAACCTCAAAATGTGGATTTTGCCTTTGTAAAAATGCTTAGTGTGGATCATAAACTCTTGTCAAATAAACAAATAATGTAAAACACAATTGTGAGTGTTTTTAAACTGGATCTGAATCATTCACATGGATCTGTTTTCATTTTCCAAATTGTCCTTAACTTTTATTATTTTCTTATATTCTCAAGTTAATCCCAGTTTGCCCTGGGAATTAACATTCTGTTCCACGTCACTTTTGCCTCCAGCTGCTCCATTCTAGAATTAGTTTTTTGTTTTCAGTTTTTCAGTGGGTCTATAGAACCGTTACATGGCTGTCCTCAATAATGGCCTATTACTTTTTTGCATAATCTTAATGGAACGTAATCTTCTGTGTCAGTTGGGCAAACAAGCTGGAAACCCTGACTAAGATCTCTACGTCGGACCCCGAGGGCTTCCTGGCTCACCCTGTGAACGCCTACAAACTGGTGAAGAGGATGAACACCGAGTGGTCCGAGCTGGAGAGCCTGGTGCTGCAGAACCCCTCCGACGGTACAGTACAAGGAGTCCATCCTGTTTTATAGTCGCAATAATGTCTCACAAGCAGGAAAAATGTTAACGACACTTGGCAGCCGACGTTAATATTCCCTGAACTG
>KN488604.1:3590-20506 GCA_000787155.1 Scartelaos histophorus | reverse complement strand
CGTCCCGCCAGTCCAGCACGGCGACATCGTCCAGCTCCTCCGTCCCGGCCACCGCTCCCCGCCCGGCGCCCCCTCCCCTCATGAGGGCTCAGGCGTCCTGCTGTCTGCCCCCCGACGCCAGTGTCTTCGTTAACATGCCCACCAACTTCTCTGTGCTGAACTGTCAACAGGCCACGCAGATAATGCCTCATCAGGGACAGTTTTTGCACCCTCAGTTTATTGGCTACGCTCATCCCGTCTCCCCTACTCCCACATTCATCGACTCACAGGGGGGGTATAGGCAGCTTCAGTCCCCCCTCCCTCCATCCAATATGGTATCCAATGTTACCAGTGACCAGAAGTTCCCCCCAGTTACAGTGTGAGTGGCTACAGCTGTTCTGTGGTAGACCTCTAACATGAAGGACTTGTGTATAAAGCCATTATGTGTGGAGTGGGACTAAACTCTTCTCTACAATGTGCCTGTAACTATGGACAAATTCACTCTCGATTCATGGGAAATGCTGGGGTCTAATACAGACTCCAGCCTAACAGCCCAAAAGTGTGAGTGCGTGACGATGTGGGAGTATGAAAAAAAGATTTGTTGGCTCATGGCTGTGGTGTGAGTGATGACTGGATGATTTATAGCTCTAAAATGTACTTAGAGTGAATATTCAAGCCCAAAAACGTTATGACCACATGCTGTGCTAATGCCATGTGCACATCTGCACTTGTGAATGCTCGTGAAGGGGTATGTTTTTTTGTTTTTTTTTGACGAATAAGGAACAAAAACATGATAAAATGTTTGTGCTGTACGGGTCTGGATGTGGAGCCTTGGGCTGAAGGGGGGTCTCCCTGTGAGTGGACTGTGTGTAATGCAAAATGCAGGTGGTGCGATGTGAAAGGCAGTTGCCATTTCCCTAAAGACCATTTAAAGTCTAATGAAGTGAGCACAGGACATAGACTGTGACGCTCCACCCCAAAGCTCTCCAACCAAAAAGTTTTAAAAAGTGTCTCACTGCTCTGAATGGAAACATCAAACCAAATGTTCATGTACATTTTGGGAGGAAATGTACCTACAAAGTGAGACAGTGAGTGAGTAGGGCGATTACTACAGATTAAACATAATTAAAGCAACATTGACTACCCCCAACCTTTGATGCCAGGTGTGTGCATGTGTATCCAACAGTCCCACAGCTTAGAGGCCTTAGCTGAGAGCAATGGCTGGGCACCTCTGAACCAGTGCAAAAACTTAGAGGGCATGAACGCTACTTGGATGTGTAGAGATTGTGCAAAACTGTTCTTTTGGTGCTCTTCAGTGCAGGGACTGCAACAAAGTTGAAAAAAAAAAACATTTCCACTTAAAAAGTACACAATTATTGGGCTTTTATTACCTGCCTGTAATCTGCCAAGTGGTAATAAAGGCTTTTAATTTTGTACTCTTTTGGTGCCCCCTTTTTTTTTTTTTCCCCCAAACTTATCATCTGAACCAATATTTTCAGGAAAAGGTGAACAAAACCAGCTCAATATTTGAAGCCATGTTATACACTGTTAGGCAGCAGGGATCTGTAACTGTTAACTCTGTAATAATGTTCCATTGAAACCTGGCAGTCTGTGTTCCTCATCTGTCCCCCAAACACATTGTCTGAGGCAGCTGTGAATAGGATAAGCATTTCTGTATAAATGTTGAGAAAACCTTGTGGTCCTTTGCCTGTTGCCATGGACCTGTTGAAGTTTTTATATAAATTAAAAAATAAAAGAGGATTTCAGAGTTTTACAAATTATTTTTACAAGTGAAAAGTGTTCTTTGAGATGAATAGTTTTGAACCACACACAGTTAAGCCATTACAAACACTAATTACACACTCTGGCAGACAGCTACCACCCACCGTGGACAGGAGAAAATACCTGTCACATCACCTGGAGCATGAAGGGGAACAATAGGCCACTACAATACAGTTTAGGTCCATACGACATCTTTAATCTTATGGAGGCCGAGTTGGCAGGCTGCTTCTTAAACTAATGTGGAACTGGGAGCTAGTGGGATGTGTCTGACTATTCGGCCCAATGGATTCTCCATACTGAAGCAGCTGCAGTCGTCCAGGCTGGTCTCCGTCCAGGAAGGTGGGTGGGAACAGGATCTCCAGCTGAAGTCAAGGGAATCGGGCCTGTACAAACTGGCTGTTGGGTTATGTTTGCACTACAACTGTCTTGAGAGGAGTGTGGGAGAAGGGTTTATCTGATAATATGAGTATCATGTAACTCATAAAATTGCTGCTTGTTAAATTTCAATTGAAGCTCATCATGTGGTTAAAATAATATCTAATTTAAGTCCCTTTCCTGCAGTGTTCTAGAGTTGAGCTAAAAAAACAAATATACAGTAGGTCACATATATTGATTAAATTTAATAATTAGGATTTGGATGGACATCCCCCCCATCCCCTTACATCTCCTTTAGTGTTCATTCCTCAACAGGCAGCAGCTAAACAATGATCTCCAGCGTGAGACAGAAACACATGATGCAGAGGGCCATTTAGCATATTAGCACAAATTCAAGTAAAATATTCCCTCCAGGATGTGTCTGAGTAGTACAAAAACAGGCATTATTCAAAAAAGACAAACTTATAAACATACAGATGTCCATTTAATAAAAAATAATTTAATGGGGAATCCAGGAGAACCAAAAATGAGGAAGCCTCATGACGATGCAGCATCAGTAATCACAGGAGTGGTCACAGAAAACAAGTGTTAATGTGGAGGTCTAAAACTGGCCAGCTGATGAGCAGCATGTTGACAGAGGTTGGTAGAGGTTGCTCCTGTGTAGTGTATAGAGGTCCCAGAGAGTTAGGAGTGGGCCAGGGTGGGGGTCTGGTCGGCGTTCTGCCTCAGTGACATCTTTGTAGTGTTTGGCAGTGAGGCTCGCTGCTGTTATGGGACTGAGGGCTCCAGCTATCCTCATGTCCATGTTCCCTTCTTATTTAAAAGGATGATGCGCCTTCATGTCTGCGAGTGTGTGTGCGCGCATGCTGGATCAGACAACAGTTCATTATGATGTCAACACGTGATGACAATTTATTTTAAACCAAAGTTCATAAGATGAGAGGGCCCAGTGGAAATACACATGACAGACAGTGGTATATGCGTGCAGACACTCATGCGGAGAGAGTAATGCCCCGCACAGACACACGCAGACGGGATCAGTTTGTGCGTAAATAGGAGAAGCAGTCTCTTGGTTTAACTTATGTTGGTGTATGAATAGGATTGCTCATGCCAGTGCAGCTCATGTAACATAAAGAGGATATACTTTTCCCTTCTCTCAGATCATCCCTCAATGCACTGCAATGGCCTCTGCGTCTGACAATCTGTTCTGAGGTCAGTTCATTGTCCAATAAGGCCACAGCAGGGTCAGTCACTTGGCGGGAAGCTGACGTTTGCAGTCTGAAGTCGTCGGGACGTGTTGCTACAACAAGGGGAGCAGGTTAGATGCTCGGGCGCTGCTGTGTGGTGTCATAGGAGCGCACCACCTGGGATTGGGACACCACACCATGCTCCTCCTGAGAGAAGGCATACCCATCTGAAAAAAAAAAACAATAATTTAGTCTGATAAAGCTAAGTGGACTTTGTTTCAACTGTTCAGCTTCATAACTCAACATTACTGTTTATTGTGCTTGCGTTTTGTGGAAGCAGGGTTTCAAACAGTAGTCATCAATTACAATACATTACTCTTAATGTAGTAACTGGGGTTGCATGCGTGTACTCACGTGACACAGTCTGCTGCACCGAGTTGGAACGTCCCATGTTTGAAGGTGTTTTTCTAAATACTCTTGTCAGCAGATGGGCCCGTTCGTTTAGACTGTAGACAGAGAACAAGATGAGGTTCACATGACACATCCATGACACCCATTACACAAACTCAATAAGACACTCTTTGTAGTCTTACTACAGCTAACTCATTTAACCAAACCAGACACAACTGGGGCAAAGTCTAGTTATCCTAGAACTTTACTCAACTGCAATGATATTCTGGAAAGAAAAATAAATCACCTACCAAGTACAGATATCTAAGTTGTATCTATGACTTAAAATTGATTGAAATGACATTTGCTGTTCAGAGAAACACCAAGGACTGGGGGCATTTTATGAGACTTTAAATCTTTAAGCATTTGGCCAGTACAGCGAGTCCCAGGATGCAGTTTCTAACCGAACACCGGGTCATAAACGGCTGCAGTGTAACAGCCCCTCTCTCTGCCCTCTCCCTCTTTCCAGGAAGAAGACTGGATCCTCTGTTCAGGACCACACGCCGTCATGGCTCCTCTCCTCTGTGACCAAAAATAACTAAGGCCCTTCCAGATATTACACTAAAATACATGCGTGCAGCTTAACACATACTGTATACTGACTTGACTACAGAACCAGAAACGCTGGTACTATAGCGGGGTCACTGGCACTGGATACAAACAGAAACTTTCTTTGTGGCATGCCATGGCGTCTTCTTCTACCGTTTACATATTTGCCAAACTGTCATATGTCCAATCAAAGAGGGGGCAAGTCTGGCTATGAAACAGGGGTTTGAAATCCTGATCAGAGAGTTTGTCAGCTTTCTCAATGCTAGGATTCGTATACAGCTATTCAGAAATTTGTACTGGTGTAAGTGGCTGCCTGGGAGCTTCACTTCTGTTTGTAAAGGAGAACTCAAGTTTGCATAAGGAGTCTGCGGCCAAATAAAATGATGCCATGATTGATGAAGGCAATGAGTGAACGATAAAAGACCAGAAACTGATGAAAAAATATTAAGTATGATGGATCTATACCTTTGAGATTTATTTACTTTCCTTGAAGCACATCCTGAACCTATCTTCACTATTTTTCCCAAATATTCCCGGGAATTACAAACACAGATGTGTCTTTTCCCTAATGCCCTGCACCTATCCAATACTGCTGACTCTAACCCAATAAGACGCTCCCTGTTCTTGCAATGTTTTTAAATACTGGGTCGATTCAGGTCGGGTCTGCATATTGGGTGAGGGTCAGGGGTAGCAGGGTGCACACCAGTACTATCCAAAACCACATAATAGATTACATGACTGAAATCCAAGCTATTGCTAATATGCTAGTGACACCACAAACAGGGCTAATTCAAGAGGAGAAAAAAAACTTAAAAACAAACCAGGTTGGTACAGCAGTTCAAATTGATCCAGCTATGAGGCCATAAATTAAAGTGAAATAAGATGCACAAGATAGTATGCAACACAGATTTAAAATATAAATGAGGTCTATAATGCCTCAGAGAGAATCGTCACACTACTGTTTAGAAAGGGCAAAGGAGATCACACAGTAGGACAGTTCAAACCAGAAACTACCTCTCTAAACATGTGACAACTTTTGCCTCTAGGGAACGTCTGCTTTGAGATCAGTCCTGTAGCACCATGGAAAATAAAATGCAATTCTTACATAGAGAATTGAATTAACCAGAATTAACCAGACATAAATGGACTGTCAACATGGTTTATACCTTCGCCCACTGGCATCCCTGAGAACAGCAGCCCCTGGGTCCACAGCTCTGGCCTCTAGCTCCTGCACCTCCTCAAGTAGGGACTTCTTCACAGTGCGCCGCGTGCTGCAAAGCCAATGCGCTCATCAAACCAGTGAGGGAAAGTCTGAGTGCTTGCAGACATATGTGATTCATAATAGTGTGCGCAAGTGTTGACACAAGCTCAATAAGGGTTATGTAAACCTTTTGGTCAAGTTAAAAAGCCTGTATATGGATTTCTTACGTATTTATGTGAAAATGTGTTGTACTTACGCAGTCCAAGCAAAGTCTTTGAGTAAACACGCAGTAGGCACTAGAATCAGGCCCAGCCAAAAGTGCCAGCACTGCATCACTTTGCCAGCCTGCAATGACAGCACACAGACTGCTTTTATTAAGAAGAAAATTCATATAAATCCAGCATTAAGTCATGCTTCTTCAGTGTGAGAACATCTGGTACTGGCAAGGGAAAATGCCTCACAAAGCACATTTATACAAAAAGGAAAGCACGTTTCCAAACTAAACATTAACCATTCAGCAGATTTAGCTTCAGATGGCAGTTAAACTTAATATTGATATAATCAGATAAAATGACCACGTTAAACTAATCCACACTTGTTTCTGACATCCTGCTAGAATCAGACGCATTGACTTTTAACCCTTGTTTTAGGGCCGTCTCCAGGAAGTAATCTCTCCTCAGTTTGACAGTCTCAATGTCTCCTTGACTCACTTTTGTTTCTATGCACAATGCTCTTTCAGTCACAGTTCTACTTATAATCATTTTGTTCTTCTTTATTGCATCACTTTTGCTATAAGATCACATTCATTTATCAATTTGTTTAGATTTTCTTCATTTTGGCAACAGTCACCTATTAGACTTCATTGACACATTAGGATGTTTATTCATGTACGGGTCTGGTTTGTAAACTTTTAGCAATACAAAGAGGAATTAGTGACATTTGACCTAGGAAGGCCGAACATTCCCCTATGCAATACCTGACACTTTTTTTTAAATTGCTGAAGCTTCAACGCTCATGGTGTTAGCTTTAAACCAGGTCAAATTCCTTCATTCACTTTACGTCTCTTGCTTTCCTACTTTACAATAAGCAGAAAACAACTGCATTCAGTGGACAAATTGACTGATGTTTTCCATTCACTGTCATCTGTGGACAGATGGATATATAGATAGATGAGGCAGGGGAATAAGAGAGATAATGGGGCAGTTAGGAGGATGATGGAAGGAAGTGGCTGAAAGTCCCAGACCACTCCCCAGTTAGCCAAAGAGCAGCTGCATAGATATTTGACCGCATTCCTGATTTCCGACACAAATTGAATTAATGGGGAGAGGGTGTGAGATGGCTCGGATCCCTGTTCCCCTTCTCAGTGCGGCACTTTGCCTAAACCTTGGTCTCCCCAAATGAGCCTCAATCAGGGAGATCCACTCCTCTCAATCTCCCAGGACCCTTATCAAGACCGACAGCAGCCCACCCGCTTGAGTCAACACCTCGACACAGGGCAGTAAACGACAGGGCTCGGGTGACACGCGGCAGGTGCAGGAAGCCTGGGGAGAGGGGCTGCTGGAGCATAAATCTCCCTGTGAATCCGGCAGGACAGATGAGGAACACCCAAGGAGGTGTGTCAAACAGGCGCCATGCAGAAGCAACCAAAACGAGCAGGTGATGGAGTCTGAGAGAGAGATGTGGTGAGGAGGGCTATTTTAACCCTCTCAACCTCTTTGGGCTGTAATGAGTGACATATGCTAAGAAACAAACTTGCCTGTCCCAGCATATCCGGGGCAATGGGGAATGTGGGCCAAATGACTGAGTACACAGCAAAGAAGAGCATCCACAGGATCATGCTTCCCCACACAGCCAAGTGGGAAAACTGCATTTTTGAGAGACAAATAATAGAATGGTTAGAATATTTGTTTGTCTTCATGTGTTCTTTCCATAACGTTACATAAGTGCATAAGGGTTGAGTTACAATGGATGGATATTGAGAGAAAAGAAAAAACACAGGTCAAATAGTTCACATACTGCCCATCCCAATATAGACATAGATGTTAGCTGCGCTCCTCTCCTGGTCCTTTGCTCTGATCTGATGTAAGGGGACACTGTGAGAATTCCCAGGACCCTGCTTCATTACGGACAGGCTGTTGTGTAGACAGCTGAACGGACAAAGATGTCAGCACCATCCATTTCATCCGCCCAATCTCTTAATAGTGACCGTGAGTTACCTGCTCTACATCTCCAGTTTAAATAATGTTTTGAATCCCAAAAGGGGTTAAAAACTTTAACCTCAGGAAATTATCATGTAGAACAGCAATATTATTTTAACCAATTGTGGAATACTAATGGAGCATGTCGTAGGATTCTTGTGGTGTTGCTGGTTTCCCCAAATTTAGTCAGAGTAAATATGCTAACATTTAACTGATGTAGTGGTCAGACAAGCTTTGGGGCAAGCTTTCTGGTGTTGTCTGAAAGAAAACACCCCTTTGACAGTCCTGGCCATAAGCACATTCCTAAGTGCCCCAGAGTCAACTATTTAATGGGCAACTTTAACAAACTATCATTCAAAATCCTGAAAGAAATAGCACTGTAAACCTTATTATTCTAAATAAAAATAAGAAAGTAAAATAAAATAATAAAATGTCTAGAGCTGGAAAAACCTAATCACTCATGTTCTTTGTCCATATGAAGTGTGTATACATAAGCTTATATATAAACCTCATATTTTTCAGTGGTTGAATAACATATTGGTTGAGTGTGAATGGCCATACCCTGGTCCACGCAGTGGTCTCCATCCCAGCTTTGAGACACACAGTTACAACCACGTACTACATAAACACAAGGAAGCAAATAAAATAGAGAAAAAACTGCATTAGTGCTCTGGCAACTGGAGATAATAAACATTAATGTTATATTGTAAACACTGAGCTGTCTGGTACAATACTCTGCCTCCCCCACACACACAACAAATAAATACCACAGAAATGCTCAGGAGACTGTGGGGAGTAAAATGATAGCAAAGAGTGGGAGAAGGAGGCAAGAGAATAGAAAGAAACAGTGGATTAGAGTAATGAAGAGACAGACTGGCTAGACAGGGAAAGATAGACTGGAGACCTTATGCCCTTTCAGTGAGTATACAAATAACCTGTAGGCAGGGATGTATATCTTATATACATTAAATACCAAAATAAAACTTCAAAACTGCTTACTGTATACACCATATTTCCAACAAACAAGTAGTCATTTCCTTGACCATTAGGGAAAGGAGAGTCTGCAAAGAGCACAAAACATTGATTACTGCTAAAGGGTTTTTCATTTTCTCATAATTTAGTTTTACACTTACCATGTTCCAACATTTTGAGAGGAAACCAGAATAGAATAATTGAATGGATCAGTGCATTGATACAGTGGCCCCAAAACACCTAAAAACACAAAGTAAGAGTAGGAGTGAGCTGTGTCCAAGTCATTTACCTGGTGGATCAATAAAATTTGTCCAAGTTTAACTATTGAAAATTACATGATCTGGGAATACATGGGCCTTCCTCAAATATTCACACATCCACAGTACTCTTGCCACTAAAATTCTGTTTACAGTACATGGTCTTATTACACCAAACGTGCAGTACAGGTTGATGATGTGAAATGAATGACTTCCTTATTCTGGCCCTATGAATCTCATTAATATTGCCATAGAAACGGCCCAGTCCCCATGCTGCTCTTGTTTACTCGCCGGTGAACCAAATAAACAGCACGCATCACTCACCAAGCCCACAGACAACCCACAAGGCATAGAAAGTCAAATGCATAGGAGACTAAAAATGGCGGTGCGTACCTTAGTGTTGAAACCCTCGGCATCCTGTGTAATTCTGTAGAGTTGAGGAAACCGGAGCATGTTTTGCTGGCTGCACGGTCGGTCAAATATCCCCAGTGTGAATGGGGGCAGTGCAGTGAAAATCTAAATAGGACCAAATTTTCTTTTTTGAGACAATAGCAATGACAGGTTCAACAAAAAGCACATAGAATTTCAAACAGCAGTCCATGTAGCTTTTTCACAGGATAATGACAGGATCATGCCACAGACAATGTATGCAGCCACAAGCATCTTCATTAAATTACACCCTGTATCGAGGTCTGGAATCAAATAAAGGACAGTTTTCCTAGTCTCTGTAGATGAAGTTATTTTGAATTGAAATGGGAAAAATGCTGTACAACCCTCCCTAAGAAAATAAGGAACAAACAGTATTGTGCGTTACAGGAGACAGTTCAGAGTCAGGAATCTATACTTACCACATTATAGAGACCTATGCACCAGCGTTCAAACAGGATCTGTCCGGAGAACCCATTGACAAAGGCAAACCAGAGCTAGGAGAGAGAGGCAGGGATCAGAGGAGATGAAATGAACAATAGTGCAGAGTAAACTGCCTTAGGGACGTATAGAAGAGACGACAGCTTTTGTACAATGTTGTGGTGTATTCAGACTTCTGAATGTGTGTTGAAAGATGCTTTTAAAAGTTTTAAAAGAAATAATGTTACCCAATTTATACACAGAAAATAACCTTTTATACTACTTCCGTACAGCTTGTGGCACTTAAGTTTTAAATGCATTCCTTGCATGGCTTGTTCCCACTTCTGAAACCACACAGTGAGTTTACGGAGCTTAATCCACCAAAACATGCTAAACGCTATGAAAGCCTCAGGGAACCTTCATTAATGCTCTCCTACTCATGGCATGCTGATAGGACAACAGAATTTTTGGGTGGCTGTTGGTGAGTGCATTCCTGGGGCATACAGTGAAAGATACAGCCTCAGGGCTAGGTTAAATACACTGAATAACTCCCCACCCCCCATTTTGTGTCTCCAAAAAGTGGATGAAGACAGCCTCTAACCTTTGGCCTAGAGCTTAGCAGAAGCCAATCATGTGAGATAATCAGTGAAACGCACACTTTTAATACAGACAGGCAGTGAGGGAGAGGCATGGTCGAGACAGTGGGCCATGGTCTGGGACTCTTACATGGACCTGCACCTGCTGGCATCCTTAAAGGCAGACAGGCCATGGAACGGGTGGGGGGGATGAGCGGGTTGTGCACAGCTGACAAACGTCCCCTGAAAACAGGCAGGCCAAGGCTGCAGTGTGCCCTTTCAAAACACACACACAGATCTGCTGACCCTGGAGCCAGAGTTTCATCACGGCTGATCTAAACACTCTCCCTCTGCATGCATGTGTCTACGCAAGAGAGACCGAAAGCAGACACCACAAGGGCACATAGTCCATCACTGTCAACCATGCCGACAAACAGCTGCAAAATGTCTCTGCTAATGTAACTGTGTATGTGTATGCGAGCGGGTGCTTTAAAGGAGGGGCAGTGTAGAGGCCATACCTCAATAATATAGAGGACCACATTCTTATAGAAACAGTAGAGGATGCACTTGGTGACCCGGTTGTAGCTCCATGCACCATGCACAAGCAGCAGTTTCTCCAAATAGGAAAACTGTAAAAAGAAAAAAAAAAAAAAAAAAAGATGATTTAGTGAGTGTGATGTGATTTTTAAACACACAAAGTAGAACTTCCACTGATAAAGACAAGTAGTTCAAGTTGCCAAGTTGCCTAAAGGTTTAGAGATAAGCTGCAAAGAAAGTGACAGAAAGTGAGAAAGTAAAGGCAAGGCAGGGAAGATGAGATAAGATGTTGGAGTTATTACAGCAGATGTCAAACCTAATCAATCATTGGTCATAGTGGTAAGTAGTAAGACTGGCTATACCTATTTCATAGTCACCAGACTTAAATCCATAAAACCGTACATCAATTATTAAATTTCTTCCTGCACTGACATTTTACACTAGAGTCAATAGTGCTGACAAACCTGTGCTTATTAAGTATTTCTGTAGCCATTTGACTTCTGTCTGCCCAAGTGATGGCAAAAATTGTTTATTCGTATACATACATTAACTGAGCTACTAGTGCCAATCGTGTATTTTCAGATGTCAGAAGACTGTTGGACATATACCAGATCAGTGCATTTACAGTTGTTACTGCTGTTATTCTTTGAACTGTATAATAAATTAGACACTGCTGACATGAGGACTTCAAGCAGACATTCCTCCATTATGTAAGCACGTGAAGCCTCTAGTGTGTTTATTTGTGTGACCTTTTTGCTGCATGAATCAAAGAGCCATGTCTGAACTGCACCTGTGCGATGGAGTAGTCAGAGGAGTTTGTGGCCTGCATCCCCTCATTGCCGCTGATGCCCACTCCCACGTGAGCTGTCTGGATCATGCCCACATCGTTGGCACCGTCGCCTATCGCCAAGGTAATGGCTTTGACATGCTTCTTCACCATGTCCACGATTTCAGACTTCTGCAGTGGTGACACTCTAGAGGCAATAACAGTCTGGTGAGAGGTTGAAATTAAAGACACCAATGACAATATCAGAATACAGGGGTTATTTGTGTGGGAATGAGAAGGTCAAATCACCATGTGATAAGTTTGCTGTAGTCATAAAAAGGGACCAGAAAACAGAATACGATTATTTAAAGCATTACTAGAGTTCAAATGTTACATCATCTGTTCTTGCAATTGGATCATGTTTTAATCTGCAAAGCAGTAAGGTATTGCACAGCTGGCATATTGGTACAGTGATTTCAAATTACAATAAAATAATCAGGAAAAACATTGGGTTGTGGGATGTGTTTATATCTGTTGGGAGTGTATGGAAACCAGAGGATTATACTATTATATATATAATTGAGTAACACCTATTTAAGGGATTAGAGCAAATAAAGATCATAATTAGGGAAAAAGGTTCCAGTGTGTACTGTACAGAGTGACAAACCATGGGAACAGTAAAAGGTGAACTAGAGGAATGGTGTGTTGGCACAGATAGCTCTGCACAGGGCTGTAACTGCTTTTTACCAGCATTGGGAAACAATGATTCACTGTTAGACTAATAAGACTCTGGGTAGCCTTTGTTTGATGTGTGCGCCTTTATGAGTCCATGCGTTTCTCAGTGCTCAGTGTGCCTGCAGCCTGTGTGTGTGTTTAGGGAGCTTCCAGAGGTACTCCACCCACTTGACCTGCATCTCTGATCCAGTCTCAAGAACCGGTTCTGTCCCTGTACGGACAATGAAGAACCCTGAACGGATTCATTACAGAGTCTTCTCTGGGGACTAGCACAGCACGGTGACGTATGTGCCTGTGAGTCTGAGGATAACTTTTCTTTTTATTGTGCCATATTAGTAGGACAGAGAGGAAAAGGGTTAAATGTGGGGATTTCATAAAATGTAGATACTCCTGTTACTCTTTAGTACAAATGAGTGGATAGGATGATAAATATGTTGGCAGACCAATGGCGCATAAGGTTAAATATAATACAATGTGATTGATAAAAGACCCAAATTACACTGCCTATGTTCTGGACATGGGACATTGCTCTAATGGACCACTGTTTTCAAAACATTTTGTGCACATGTGAATGCTGACACACCCCCTCTTACAGAATACGACCAAGAATAGTACAGTGAAAGACTGTTCCTATGAAGCTTGAACTAAAAGGGAAAGCTGACACCAAAATAGGATTTGTTCAACAAAGAAATCTTATATTTCCCACAGTGTAAGACTAGCGACAGGTGGCAGTTACATTGTACACAGGGTATGATATAAGTTACTCAAGAAAACTACTCACCAACTTGTTGAAAAACATAAAATATGCAATATGAGTATGTAGTTAGTGTTAGTTGATGAAATTATTACAATATTAAATCATGTGCAGCTGCAGAAGAAATCACATCCCAGAAGACAATGTTTCTTTGATCAAGCGAGTCACAACAATGAAAAACTGTGTCAATGTAAAGAAACACAGAGTTTGTCCATATGCCATTACAAATATAAATGGATAGTAAAATCTAGTGGTGGAGGTTGGTGGTCTGCTTCATATTCATATGTGACTCACGGTACACACACATTTACAAACACACCACAGGATGTACCCACAGGAGAAGCTCAGACTTGGCTGCTGTGATCACAGATGAATTATGAGATCAACCTCTCCTCTTTGTTTTCCTCTTTCTGTCTGAAGTGCAGCAGTGTGCATCTCTAAGCACCTAAACCACAAATCTCTCTTCATCTCTCTGTCTCTACTTTTCTAGCTTGTATTCGAACAATGTCTGGGGCACTTAAGAGATGAAAGTGCGCTTTATAGTGGACCTGAACAAAAAATAAGCAGCCGCCAAGTTTGGCTATAAACTAACACTAAGTGAAGTTAGTAGGCCAAGCGTACAAGTGCACATATTCATAAACCACTGCAGTGGCATTATGTCACCGGCACCTCTGTACTTTAAAGGCAACACAGCTCATTACGAACAGGGGCTGGTCACACTATGGGCCCCTAAAAGCACACACTCAATTCAATTTATTTTTTTAAAGTCAAAAATCACAACAGTAGTTGCCTCTTAGGGATTAACAACATTGATATAACCAACCCTCTAAAATCTACTGTATGGGTTTTCCCAACTAAAAAATGTACAAGGGTTTACTAATGTTTACTCAAACTGAAAACCCTCACACACAAAAAGATGTGGAATTGGGATTTTATCAGATTCTAGCCCATTTGAACCATTTACAGCCACCAAGCCAAGAGGAGTACAAGTTTGCAGTGATAGTTAACTTACCACATATGTACACAATTCTATATAAATATGAAAAGGATATATGTGAAAGGTCCCCAATAAACATAAGAAATTGTCTAAATAGGGTTTTATTGAATGTTAAACTTTGGCAGGAGTGTCACATGGTCACATAGAAACCTCTCATCTTAAAGACCAAGAGAAGAAAAGTGGAAAACCTTTACACTATGCTCCAGTCCACAGAAACCAAAAAAGGAAACATACCATTAACATTTTAGTGACAGGACTGAGTTTGTTTAAGCAGGAACCTATTATACCAAAACTATGTGAATGTTAGTGCCCACCATCAATGAGTTGCAAGGAGCAGCCCCAGCAAGTTCCTATAAATAAACTGTCTCTATAAAAGGTTTAAAAATCTAAAAATAGTCCTTACCTGCAGCAAATGACAGCTTTGCAGGACAGAGCCAGATCGAGAAAGTTTTGTCGTAGTTCAAATGACAATGCATACTTTAAGGTTTGACCATCGATGATCAACGCAAGCTCATTTTCTTTCCTCAATGAGTCCCCCAGAGAAGAGCAGTGGGTCGTCAGTGTGGCTCGAGTTGCCTGTGCAGATAAAGAGATACTATTATTTGATATGTCCTTTCAAAAGTATGGTGAATATTTTTCCAGTTTTAAATTATAGTCGCAGCACTTCAGACTGACTGCATGTGAGGTAATTTTCTTACCCTAAGCAATGAAATAGATCAAAACACACAGTAATTTGTAAAAAGGTCAAAACTGCACTCAGAAGAAATGGAAGACATATGCTCCTGGTTTCACTGCTTTCATCTGGGTAAAGAATTTGCCCCTGTGTACACAGTACAATTAACAAAGCCAATATAAACCCAACCATCTTAGACAATCTGCACATGCTACTTTTCACTGTAGATTCCTTTACGTATATGGTTATGTCGTGTGTTTGTGGAAAAGGAGCTTGTTTGGGGCACTTTTGACCAAGTTCATTATAACAAAGGAACAAGGATTAATATAGAAAAAGAAAATAAACATCCTACTGAGTTGTAATGAAAGCCACGTGGAGGAGCAGACACGCCATGAGACATCCATGAAACCACACATACACAATAAAATGTCTGTCGAGATGTCCTGCTGGCATTAAGACGATATTATACAGCAATCTTCATAAGTGTGTATTATTGTGGCATGCGATCAGGGACCTTTCACCCTCACAATTCAGCAGACCCATGTCCAGCTTCAGAGCACATGACACGCACCACATAACCTGTGGCATTATGGCCTGCACCCCCTCTGCAGCATGTCCCTCCTCTTCCAAAAATCCCTGTGCTTGTTTTCCCAGCCCGAGGACATGTGTTTTTCTTTGTGCACCGGAATTCCTGTTTGTGTTTTCTTTTACTATGTTTTGGGGAAAAGGTGAATGCAACAGAATGAAAGGATTTTAGAGCTTACAGGTTTCTGAAGCTCAAATGATTTCAAAGAAGTCATTTGTTTACTTTAGACACATGTGTTGTCCAATATTCATTCAGTTTTGTTGCCTTTTTTACAGTGCACATTGAGAAGATCTTCTAAACCTGTCTGATATCACATTGATGTAACATAAAAAATATATTACACATGCCTTTAGGCCATATAGACATGAACTGTTAAGAAATAAGTGTCCAGTAATTAAAACCTGTGGCCATAAACAGATCTGGTATAACAGCGAGGCACTAATACATCACAGTGACATGTCACAGCGGGCGCTGACTAATCCTTAGTGACAGTTCAGATAATCACCAGGTAAGTCCAATGTGGAGCTTAAAGGTAACTAGGTACTTAACCCTAATAAAATAATGTAAAAGTATTAAATTAGCTAATTGCATTTAACTCCACTTTTAAATCTAATCACATTTTTTGTTTTTTTAGGGAAATTTTTTGTTACAGGAATACTAGGGAAATAGTTCAATTTATATTTCTTATTTGGTTACTTGTTCATTTGTATTTAAGCAGAAACATATTCATCATACATGCAAAGCAGACTGCAGAGACTAATGTTTACAGAGACTTTCTGACTGGAATTTTATCAGCTTTATATTTGGATGAGAAAATGGGGAGGGCATGGATGGCAGTTTGAGAAATCACAGGTCAGTCACAGTCATTGCGTACCCAGCCATAAAATGCATTAGCACAAACAATCTCACAGCCGCACGGAAACATGCATGGTAAAACCTGGGAAAGGAGTGTGTTAAAAGTAATTTAGACCACCTTTGTTTCATGTATGTAGTAGCATGACAAAAAATTAACTCAAACAAAAAAAACAAAAAAACAATGTATAATTCAAGAATGTATATCAGAATATGGAATAAAGCAGAGACCACTGCTGAGTGAGGAGCAGCAGAGAGAGGCTCATAGCTCAAGTGCAGATTCTATCACCAGTAAGTTTTAATATGCCGTTTAATTATCTCACTGTGCATCTGTGTAAACACCCACATCCTCTGCAGCCTTGGACTGCTCACAAAACTCACAAAATTGAATGGAAAATGTACACAAGCGGAGGCACTTAATGATCTATTTCATTAGGAATAGATGCGGTATAAGAATAGGTCTATGGTTCAGTTCAATTTGTGATTAAAAAAAAAGTATGTGGGAGTAAACAGTCCGATATGTTTACCCAAAATGACAGGAGATGTATGTTCAAATAGACTACACTTCTGATTAAATCGTGAATGTGGCAAGCCTCATTCCTCTGTAATTTCTTTGGTCTTTAAACTGATTTAATTTATTCAAAC
>JACN01069710.1:0-15029 GCA_000787155.1 Scartelaos histophorus | reverse complement strand
GATAAGTCAGTATAGTAATTATCGTGATAGGACTACTCTATCATTTCATATGGAGAAAGTAGCGGTGGGGTTAGCCTTAATTAAGTTTTCAGGAGGCTCTTGAAAGGTCATGGCATGCTTCTGTGCCACGTCGAAATTCGTACCCCCACCCCCTCACCACACACTCCCCTACCCTTCATAACCTTCCTATTGCAATCTATCCAGTCATCAGCCCCCCATCTGTGCGCATTAGCCATTCATGAACACACTCATTAGGGTGGGAGTTTGAAGCGATTGTGTTCACTAGTCTGCGGCTGGAGCGTGGCGATTAATATTTCAGCATCTCCCGTTGAGGAGCTGAGAGCAACTTTGGTCCTCTCAGGGCTTGAGAAGAACGAAGGAAAAAAAGAAAAAGCAGTAGTATGCTTGCTCGCCGGCAAATATGGCAACGTAAACTGCTTTACGTCCATATTTGTATTTATTGCAAATTTTAATTTTAAAAAATCTCAGGTAACTAACAAGATTTTAACTTCTAAACTTAATTGGAATATTTATTCTGGAGTAAGTAAGGAAAGAGATAAGAAAAGGAATTATTTTTTGTATCCCATATGACACTTTGTTCTGATTAAGTAAATGTATTTTTAATTAAGAGTCCATAATACCATATAACACAATACAATGTGCGTGCGCAAGCAATATTGTTCATATCACAACTTGGCAGCTTAGTGACTTTTTGATCTTCAATCTCTGCATACCTCAGGCTTCTATGAAGTGAAGCTTAAAGAAACATGCACATAGTCAAGGTGAATTAGTGACAAGATGCCATCTACTTGTTTTGAATTAACTCTGCGTTAGTCTGTTTTGTCAGATACGACTGTTCTTGTCATCTCATCATTTTTGACAGATATCGCTCTTTGAAATCAGAAGAAGCTTCTAACAGCTCAGGTCTGACATTTACCGCACCAGAAGATATTTTAAAAAGAAAATAAAAAGGCTTTATTTTAAGCAGTATTTCTCCAAATGCCCTTCATGCATCCCAACTTTCTTAACTTTTCACAAAAAGATAGAGAGCTGCCTTGCCTGTGAAATGAACTATCAGAAGTACTTTCACCTGCCATTGATTGCCATTGACAGCTAATGGAACATAGACTGAGCAGTCTGGGATATGTGACTGTTCAAAGCTTGCAGAGGTGGGCCATATGTATAATATGAAATCAAACTGTAATCTGATTTTGTGATGATCTGCCAATATTATGAGTTATCATAATCCGGTGCTTTGTGTTTAAATCTGCTTCATGCTCACACATGGGTTTCATGATTCATTTCTGATTTGAAGGATTTTCCTCTTTCAAAATATTTAATGTTTTGATTTGAATTGCTATAACAACAGATGACCTTCAAATCAGGAAGGAATCCAAACATGATTATAAAGTGCTATTTCTGCTTTTCTGTGGTTACTTTTATGGTCCATTCAGATTTTATGCAGTACTTGAACCTCAGTTCAGACACTGATACACATTTCTTTATTTTATACTCATTTTTGATGCATAGTTAATTATCATCTGAATATTACCATCTAGATACTGCAAAAAAGAGGCAAAAGAGATAAATTTTTGTCAAAATCAGCCACCTCTATACAAGAACTGTGATCAAATTGAAATTGTGCCATCATTTTGTCATATCGCCCACACCGCTCTCGCTGTCATCCTTGAAAGTCTGTATTAGACAATATCTTCACTGAGATCACCTACATAAATTGTTTTAACATCTAGGCACATTTTTATTGTCTTTGTTCTGAACGCTGCTTCTCTCCATCACTTCTATAAAGTATTGCATTGAACCAGGCTGGCAGCTCCATTTCTGAAGAGACAACTTGGATATTCTGTGTAACCATATCCACGCACAGAGACATCGCTCATGCCAAATTGATGCTCCCCTTCCTTGAGACCGTACAGCGGCGGTAAATTTATGAGAATATGAGGCCAGCAAGAGTATCATGGGTTATCAGCCTGTCGATATCTGAGGCACTGCTCGCCAATACCCAAAGCTGTGGAGACTGAACTCAGCTGGGCTTCATTCCATAAGGTCTCGGTTTCAAATACGACGAAATATGGATGGATTTCAAAACATAGCATATGGTTATTGATGTCATTTAAACATGCAATGCCCAGAAACTCAGAAAGGAATATTTTCGAGAATGTTACCCTGATCAGAAATGAATGTATAAGACAAGGATGCTACCGACCAACTACCAGCTTGAAATTGTGATGTGTGTATTGGTGAGTAGTGGTTGTATTAGATTTAAAATAAGATTAAATAAATTCTCATCATAGAAACATTAAAGTTTTATGAGCTTAGTATTATTACTATTCCAAACTTGAGTTATCTCTATAGGCAGTAGGAAAAATGTACCTAGAAAAGCAAAAACTTAAAAAAAACCCAAAAGGAAAGTAGCATTAATGTTTGTTTGCCCAGCGTTTTTTGTAGTCTTGTGCGTGTGATGAGTGGAGAGAGGTTTGGGGTGTGGGAGGATTTTCCTTTGTTTTTTTGGTCTATTTTTGTTTTTGTTATGTATAATTTAAAAAAAAAAGAAAAAAAAAGGGGTAGTGTTCTAAAAAAATGACTTAATAATCGAAATTCATCTCAAACAGCAATAGGATTAACAGCAGCTATTAATGCTTTATTCTAGCATTACAAGAGACGACACATTAGTTTAGTTTGATTATCAGGCCTGGTGGTTAGTGTGTAGAGTGAATAATAAAACTGAATAGCTGTACTTTAAGGATCTGGCAACATAGCTAATGTAGGTCTTTCTTACTTTTGCCATTTAATTCCAAAAACACCCCTAACTTTTAGTGATGGATATAATTCATTATTATTACTTTATTTTGAGTAAATTCTTTGTGTTATGATGCTCAACCTTACCTCACAGCGTGCCATGTTTGTAAAATGGTGGCATGATTACTTGTAATACTACTGAAATCCATGACTATATCAGCTCACCGTTCTGTTGCTGGAAAACAAAAAGTAGTCAGAGAGGAGTTCTCAAGCCAAGGTCAAGGTTAGCATTAAGGCTGCATCCATGGGAGGATTGGCTTGATACAACCTTAAACTAGCCTAAGCTTCGCCATTAGATCTTTACAATTCTGGGGAAAGGGCCTCTTTAACTCTCTTTTGTTCTTCACTCTCCTCGCCCACCTCTGCCCTTCTATCGTTCCCTCCCCCTCTCCCTCTCCAACACTCTTTTTCCAATCCCCTGCTTTTTATTCTAAGCATACCATTCAACCAAGCCTTTCTCCCATATAGGTGTTCAAATAAGTGGGAGTTTACATGGGCTGTGCGTGAGTAAGTGCTAGCCTGGTTCCTCGCCTAATGAAGTTCTCCTGCACCTTGCGTAGCCCTATTAAACCGCTGGCCCCTTCTCCCTACCCACTTCACCCCCTCACCCTCCCCTCACCTCTCGCCTTGTCTCTCCCCGAGGGACCGGGTTGGCAGGGAGCAGAGCCGGGCTGCTATGGCAACAACAAGGATACCCTCCCTCCTCTCCCACAGGTCTCCTTAGCAACTGGTAGCTTGGCATTGCGGTAATGAGTGTGCCCGGTGTGCCAGGCTTTGTGTCATGCCGGCATGTGTGCGCCGCCGCTGGTACGTGTGTGGAGAGTGTGCGTGTATAGGTGTCTCTCTGTGGTTTTGAAGGCTGGGTTTGCGTGCTCGCTACAGGTTGCCAACGTGCTGTAGGTGAGATTTACAAGGTGTGATGACAGAATTTGAAACCACTACTTAGGGAGGAACAAGAATATTAGTGAAGCTGGTTTTATGAAAATTCAGATCAATTAAAATTGAGAATTTGTTGGATGTTAAGAAAATAACTGCTTGGTATTTCTATCCAACAAGAGGTTAGAAATGAGTTCTTCACGCGTTTTGGTGTTGCAAGAGAATAATCTGAATTTTAGTGAAAGAGTAAAATAGTAACTTTATTTTGCATATGCACACCACCTGCCCTTATAGATGTGTCATGTCATTAAAAAATATTTATGTGTCTGTATGTTTAAAGCAAGTAATTAGCAAGAGGTAATGACTTCGTCTGACTTTGGATGGTGCCAGTGCACTTGATGACCCTGAGAGATTCTACCGTAACAGTGAAGACATGAAAAGGAGTCTCCTCTCCACACAGTGATGATGTGGCTTGCTTTTGGATCCAGCCCACAACTTTACACACATTAAAAAATACTTTATTTCAAAAACAAAATCACAGTAGTGTAAACATTTTTAACCAAAAGCTAAACTGGTGAAAGGCCTGAACAAATGTGACCATATCTGTCCCTTGCTTCCTGTATTCTGTGTTGTGATGCCAAGTTTGGCTCTTTTATAGGGTCTGAATCTTTTGGACCAGTTCCCATCAAAGAGCCATTCTGGCTCTTTTACAGTTTGTTTATATGAGAGAAGCCAATGGCAATTCATTTTAACAACAAACTCAAACTAATCATTGACAGAAATGACCAAGGTTTAAAATGGTTCAATCTGAGAGTAGAAGATGTCTAAATAAAATGTTGCAGTACAATAGCAATAATTTAAATGTTATTATGATGCCAAATATATTTTTTGAACATAAAGCTCTCAGTCATGTTACCTACCCTGTTTCTGTGCTGATCTTTTTCTTGGTTCAGCATTAATGTAAAAATTTAAAGTGTAAAAATGCATCAAAATGAGACACAAAAAGATTTGCTTCTTTTAAAAAAGGAAATCTGATTCTAAGTGTTCACATTAAGGAACTGTTCAAAAGAAGAGGCTCCTTCACAAACTTCACATCACTAATCCTATGTATTTCTGTGCGACTGCTGTGCAGATGTGTGTTGTCACGCAGTAAGATTGTGACCACTCTTGTCAGTACTGTGAAATTGAAGCAATTAAAGGGACAATCTGATGAATTTTGCATGCCATGTGTACGGCTGCCTTTGAGTTTGCTGCTTGGCTGAAATTAAATTAAACGCTGAGAATGGTGTTTATTAAAGTGTGATCAGAGGTGTGCACTGACCTTTAGAATGTGGGAAATGAGATTCTCATTGTTATGAATGAGATTATGTGGAGGCCGAGTGTGAAAAAGCCCGAGCCTGCATTGATTTCATTGTTGGCCAACAGTTTCTTTGTATACAGCAGGGGGAGGTTTCAATAATCAAATCCACACTGTGCCTGTTTGCTATTAAATGGACTGATACACAAATATAGACACCCAGGCGCTCACATAAATGCAGATTGACTTGCAAATGCTCGCACATGCATATCTGGCCCATCTTGTAAAAAAAGCTGTAAAAGCCTCTCCACAAATGTGTTGGTCTTTAACAAAGGCATGGCAGGCCCAGTGGAAAATGTTAGTTTGCTCCCTAGACGAGGTGTGAAGTGCGAGCAGGCGGCCGGCCCCACAGGTTGGCCAGCTCAAACACCTGTTGTGTGAATACGCTGTGGGAGTGCGTGAGTTCAGCCTCCCTCTCAGGTCTCTCTGGAGCAGCCACACCCGCTCTCTTGCCTACATGCGTTGGTCCTGCGTGCCCCTCACAGGTTCCCCCGTACAGTGTGTGGGCGTCAGACATAGAGCCCAGATTGTGTCCCCTTTGCGCCCACCGGAAACACTCAGCTGTCTCTGGCATTGGACAAGCGGATTTTCCGATTCCCTACCCGGGTCTCAGATGCTCCGCTAATCTGTCATTTTCTATTTTTACTCACCAAAGCTGCGGCAGCCCGGTGCTGTCCCAGACCTTGCCACCCCAATGCCAACCTTTCACTTGGCATCTCAGCTGATGAGTCGTCTGCCATTGGCTACAATTAGTGCAGAGTCAGCCAGGAATCCCCTCTAGCTCCAATGTGCTCATCTCCACTGCCCATACATGCTCTAAGGCAGTTTGACACAGCACACTCACTTACTATTTTAGCTTTTATTTCAAATGGCACTCCTGCTGTGTAGTGGAATAATGGGGTCAGATACAGAATGCCTTTCAGTGATTCCACAGTGCTCACTCACTTATTAAGTGCAATGACAGCCAAGGGAATGCACATTTGAATTGGCTGGTGCGAGGATTAAGTAATGTTCAGTCTATAATATGCCAGGACAGCTTTTGGCAAATAGCCTTACTTAAGAAGAAACAGATTGTTGTTTTTACATTTCATGTATTTCCTTCAAGAATGTACAAATACTGCCAATTCAGAGAGACCCCGCAGTGATACACAGATAGATACCACTCCTAATCCACAGTTTATTTTCCTGTCCAATGAGGGCTGTGATGTACCTTGCATGCCAATGCAGTCGTGACCACTGCTGTGGAGGCGATGATGGCATGTGGCAGAGAAGTAACTGTTTCTCACCTCCTAATAAAAGAGGCTCCTTTTAATCTTTTCAATTTGATTGCATTCCAAAACCGGCCTGTCTGCCCATCTGTCTCTCTTAAAGAAGCCTCCTAAAGGGATTTTAATCATCTGATGCTGAGCTTCTCAGGCAAATGGCTAAATATCTCTTTCTCTCTTACACACACTTTTCCTGCACACATACACTCAAAACAATTAAACTAATACTTTTTTGTAGTATCTGTCATCCTTCTGTCCTGTGTGCATTTGATATACCAGATGAGGCCTCTCAGGCCCTCTTAGGTCCCCCTCAGACTTATAAGACCCCCCATCCCTATTAATCTACATGGCTCCAAATTCTTTATTTGCTTCAAAGGGACATCGCGATCCGTGACATCAATCACGAAAAGCGAATATTTAGCCGGTGCTAATTTCCACCAATAGCCTGGAGACAAGCTTAGCTGACAAAACTCATTCCTGTGCTGAACAAAACTGCCTGTGTTGAAACCTCCCCTCCCCCTGATCCCTGCTGCCTTCTGCACAGGCAAATACAGCATCACAATAAATGCAGTTAGCGTGTCTGTTGCTCCCCCTTGATTTGGGCTTATCAAATGAATGTGCACCATAGAGGTATACCCTTTGACGATACATAATGGATCCATTCTGCTTGAAATGGTTGGGTAATACCAGTCGAGTGTGGCAAACGGCTTTACCCGTTGCCACTACAAGAACAGCTGCTGTGTTCTTCGATGGGCAGGCACACCACACGGCTTCACCCTTGAGGTTGTGTCAATCGGGTGAGTGGTTTCTTTTTGCCCGTTCCCAGACCCCACTCACAGGCCATAGTTCCTCTCTTAGTTCTGTTTGAATGAGTGCACATTGGCCACAAGATAGGTCCTTTAAAGCATTTGACCTGTTTCCTTACCCCTCTGTTGGTGAGCCTGTGTGTGGGTGAGAGTAAAAAGGGAAAACACTTTAGAGAGTTGTGGGTGGGGGGCTCCATGAGGGGTGTGGGAAGAATGGGGGGCATTTTGAGGGCATCACTTTGTGTTCCTCCTAGGGGCCCCTTGCTGTATTTTGATGTTCCCATCTCCCATCGTTGGTCCCAAGTTCTTGTACTCTTTTTAAGCACAGCTGTCACCAGTCCAGTTAGTGGACCTTGCCTCATATAAAGAACAATACGTTTCACCTCAATGTCTTTTCTTGTTGCAAGAGGTGTACTGGGCATCAGGCCAGTGTAGTGGGGTTTGTAAGCAACACTTGGAGCACCTATATTCAGTTCATAATGCAGCTACATCATTAGACACTAGTGTGATATAATAGCTATTACATTGCATTGACTGAGTTCCAAATGGGCTGTTCTTATCTAAAAAAAAAAGTTTTAAATGAAAAAAGTGAGAAAATTAGAGTGACCTGTGGGTAGGACTTCCTTAACAGAGATTAACTGATTTATAGCAAGAGGCATGAAATGTAAAACACACACACACACACACACACACACACACAAATGCTCTGTGTGCTGTGTATAATTGTTGTGAAACTAGCCCACACTTTTAATACTGGGATATAAAGGGTTATAATATAGTGGACCATTCATTGTCTAAATCAACAATCATGATTTTGAGCCCGTAACAAGAATTGACCCCAGGCTGATTGTCTGTGCTTCCACAGAGAAAACTTTGTTGGCCTTAATTAGCTTTGATTGTGCCATAAACATTCACTTTTGCATTATGGCTGGATAAGTCCCATCAGTGTGATTTAGTGGTGCCTGTTGATAGCACTACTGACAGCAAAACAAAGAACTCACACCACTACTTACGACTCTGTCTGGGCTTCCCACTATTATGGGAGCGGGCAGGGCATCTCTGCAGAGGTGCACCCTCCGGCTCCTTCATTATTTAGAGGCCTCTCTATGTGGCCCTTTGTATTAAAGGGGTATGATTTGAATAGGAAGTAGCTCCACGGACCAAGGCGTGATGTGTGTTCCTCCATCAATGTATGTTTCTATAGGCTTCATTCATCTGCTGTGGCAAGCTGGTGGGCTGTATGAGAATTTCCATTGTATGAATATTTAATACATAATAAAGTTTTCAATTTTATTCTGTTCAAGCCGTAGGGGCAAAATATCCGGCAAAGCCAACCCTCAAGGACCGACAGGTAGTAGATGTGTCTGAAGTATGAAAAACACACTCACATCAGCTCAGTCACAAAAACTGCACTGTGTTACTCAAATACACACAAAATGGTTTAACACGATCCTATTAAAACTTCACAGTAGCCATATTCCCAGCTTCTCACATTCTCCTTCGCTGTATTACCATTGGATCATAGCATGTTCTGGCTGCCTGCTGTGTCCATGGTGACCTGGCATGGCTCTGTATGAGACACCCAGCTGGGAGTGCCCCTGAATCAACTTGGGATTAGCCAAGGATTGTCTGGGATTACTCGGGGATGGAGAAGGATTAGCAGTGACTGCCTGTTTTGGGGGCGTGAGGGCCATAGGATGGCCAAATTGCCCCTGACTCAGACTCAGGCAACAGGAGGTGCACATAGCCACACCCACAGTAGAACCACCTGCATCTAGAGCTATTCTTAGCTGCTGCACAGGACGTGCTGACAGGAAGGAAACAAAGGTAAACTAATGTGGTGGAAACTACAGGACAGGAAGCCACCAGCTCGCATGATGATGATAGCTGGCCACTGTCCGAAATCTCACAAATCTCTGTAGCAGGTGGATTCATCAGATAAAGAGGGTTTGGGATGAGGGCAAATCCTGTCAAGTTCAGTGGGACTGCTCCCCTCATACCACAGGATCAACTGAGATTTTAATCTAACAGGTCACACTAAATTTCAACATAAAGTGGTTTGGCTCTTGGAAAGATGTCTCATATGGACTAAAATACAGAATTACATATATTTCATGTTGAGGGATATGCTTAAATTGATGAGAATGATTGGGAGTGGTCTGATAGGTGTGTGATTAGGCCCTGGGTGAGACAGGGAGTTGGCGCAGCACGTAGATGAGCCGTCAGAAGCAGGAGCGGGCATCCCCTGCGGACTCGCACTGCCGACATGAAAGGCTGTTTAGTGTTGGAGCAGCAGCATCAAACAACCGCCTCCTCTTGCATCCTTTCCCCATCCCCCCTCTCCACTCTCTCTTGACTCTCACCACAATATGATATAGTTCTGCTGTTGCACGTTTACACCGTCGCCATGGTTACCCAATGTTGAAGGTGTCACAACGAGATAACCCAAGGAAGCATTCACAGATCACCTGAATTCAGTTCGCCTCCCATTTATGTAGAGCAATTTGATTTATTTGTTTCCCTGCCGCGCAATTCAGTGAGAATACAAATAATCCTCTACATAATAGAGATGGCAGAAGTATGAGTACATTCAGTCGGTTACTACCTATTGTAGTAGGATATTCCTGAACAACGGGGTTGCCTTTGATTTGATATTTTTCCTCCAGATTCAATGTCAAAATGCCTCGACCATTATAAAGGAGGAAATTGCAATGACATACTCAGTAGCACATCAAGAACCTGGTATTCAGGAACACTCTCGACATGTAAATGAAATATGAAAAATACACAATACTGAAAGTGTGCATATGACAGTGTTGAGGATAATGTAAAGTATTTGGTGATGAATAGCACAAGGCAGGGAGATTGAACTTAGAAGTGGAAAATGACAGCTTCGGGGCAGGCAAAAAAGTGCAGAAATTGAAAATCATGCAAAATAATGTACTTAGCCCAGTGTGACAAAATAGCTGGGGTTGTGATAAAGACAGAACAGGAGGGACAGGGAGATTGGAAGAGAAGGTAGATGTCAGAGGGTGGGATACATCCATTAGTCTTCCATCCTCCTGGCTCATTCTCAGTGCAGCCCCCGTCCTAGCTTAGATACAACAGTGGAGGAGACAACGCTGGCACTAAGCCAGACTGGCACCCACATCAAACGTACAGTACGCCCCACCGCAGCAGCTTACACCAGGCAGGCTGAAGGCAGGAGTAGAGGAGGACAGATGGATTGATGGAAATGAAAGTGGGTGGATTGACGTACATACGGAGCGCGCCTCAAGACTGACTTCCAGGTCGTTCCAGGTTGGCTGAGGTTGACAGGGTCTTGCTCGGTGCCAGCTGTAGCTGTCTTTCAAAATGTGTTTGTGTTTTTCAGTGCAAGCTCAGATTTCTAAAGCTATGACACCGATTGACACTGATTGAATAAAGTACAGAGATATACCTGGCTGAGTATTTTATCTATTGAGTAAAGACAATGAACTGCCACAGTGATCGGGCACATCTGTGATTTAGTCAAAGACAGTATGTCAGATGCAATAATTTGTCATCAAGGACACACTTTTACGTTTGCCTGCTCTATCTCCTTCTGAGAAAATACCACATAGCATTGGCATCCCACAGGCCCCAAGCACAGTGAAATATAGAGGTGTTATGTCAAACTAATGAGAGACCACCTGGGATCATACGAGTCAAGGCCTAAAGATCCAAATATTGTTGCACAATTTATGGCTGGTTTCAATTACAAACTTTTTTTTCACTACATAGTAATTCACATCCTGGGCAACATAACTTTACACCAGTTTGTGCCTTATCCAATAATACAAAATGATTAATGATAGGGATGAAAGAAATGACTTCAAATGTGAAATTCAACCCATCTGAGTGATCCTTTTTTTCTCTCTCTTTGCAGAACTCTATCCGGCACAACCTGTCTCTCCACACACGGTTCATCCGAGTCCAGAATGAAGGTACGGGCAAGAGCTCATGGTGGATGCTGAATCCAGATGGAGGCAAGATGGGCAAAGCTCCACGTCGCCGGGCTGTCTCCATGGACAACAGCACCAAATACCTGAAGAGCAAAGGCCGAATCCGGGGCAAAAGAGTGGGTCGCCCTGGTATTGGAGCTGGAGCTGCTGTGGTGGGACTCCAAGGATCACCCGACCATGGCAGTCCTCCTCGGAAAGTTCTTCAAGGTTCAGGGGTCACTTCTACGGACGGGGAATTTGATGCCTGGACAGACCTCCACTCCAGAGCCAGTTCTTCAGCGTCTACATTAAGTGGACGCCTGTCACCTATTCTTGCAGAAGGAGAGGCAGGAGAACCAGAGGAGGGGGTGCTGTCTTGTTCCACTTCCCCGCACCTTTACCCCTCACCCACCAGTGCCCGCTCTCCATCAATGGGTGCAGGAAATCACTGTCCGTCCTTGGAGCAGTTGCCACAGCTTGCCAGTCTAACGGGTGCCATCAGCCTGGATGAGCAGCTAATAGACGATTACCATCACCACCATTCGCAGCAGCACCACTCTTCTGTTGGGCGGCACAAGCACCAAAGCCCAGTCTATCACTACAGCTCTGCGGTGAAGGGCTCTTACAGTGCTGGTGTTTATGGAGGCACTGGCATGGGCATGTTGAGGCACCATTCACCCATGCAGACCATTCAGGAGAACAAGCCTGCTAGCTTTTCTGGAACGATGCGGGCATACTCCAGCACAAATGCTCTTCAAAGCCTGCTAACGTCAAATGGACAGTACTGTTCCAAGGACATGATGTTAGGACAGGAGAGAGAGAGCCACTCGATGATGAGCCAAACCAGTAACGGGATAGGCTCCAACCATCACAATCACCACAGCAGTCACCTCAATGGCCACAGTCACAACCACAACGGACCTCATAGCCATAGCAGAACTCACAGCCATACACCCAACCACAACCACAGCTCACCTCACAGCCTGGCTCACAATGGTCACGGTCTGAGCCAGAGCCACACGCCGCCTCGGGCACAAGCTCTAACCCCCAGAGGCAACAACAATCAGCTGCACACCTACAACCACAAGGCCCCATACTTGTATAGCCCCCCATCACACGCACACCTCCCAGCCACCACCACACTCCCCCCTAACCCTGCTGGCATGCTCGGTATGCCCCAGGACTCCTGCCATGTGGCTGCTGCTCCTCATCCACGACACAGTCATTATCCGGACCCTCAACACCAAGGCATTTCTAATGGACAGTACCACCATGGCCAAGGCATGGGGGGCAGTGGGACCGGCAGCTACCATAACTATGACCAACACCTCCCACACGAGAGACTACCAGCAGACCTGGACATTGACATGTTCCATGGGAGTCTAGACTGTGATGTGGAGTCCATTCTTCTCCATGACATCATGGACTCTGGGGAGGAGATGGACTTTAACTTTGACTGCTCTCTGGCCCAGGGCGTGGGCATTGGGATGGGCATGGGGATGGGCGTGACTATGGGAATGGGCATGAGTGGACTGGGTGGACCACAACAAGCTCACAGTAACCAGAGCTGGGTGCCTGGTTAAAGTCGAGGATACTGCATTGTAACCATGTTTGTTACCCATATCGCACTGTGCTTAACACTGACATTCTTGACTAGAGGACCAATACCCTTCTCTCTGATATCCTGACAGCTCTTTGGTTGCCCCTTTTCTGTTACCTCCTTTACCCCTTTGAGAGATCTAGTTCATGTCACATTAAGTTTTTCCTTAGATCAGCTATACTGTGATGACAATCTCTCAGCTGTGCTTGCCCAACTTTGTTTCTCATCTACTATGAGAACTAAATTCTCAATGCACTTTACTGCAAGTGGGTCACATCTCCTAGTGCTTTGCTTCCTCTGAGCACTCAGGCAGAGTTTGGCATGTTTTGTATGGTGGCTGCAGTCTTTGACAGGAACAAATGAGGAAATCACAAGCTCCGTTGATAAAGTGTCACAACTTGGCATCAAATTAAAATGGGATTTTTTTTCCTTATATGCAACCACTGGCTACCAGGTGATATGTTTTTGTCTTGTCTTAAAAATACGGATATAAACTATCTAATATAAAATTAACTTTCTTGTTCAAAATGGCAATCCCACTTATTAAAATCTTACTTGGATGTTTTTATGATCCTCAGTCTTTAGAACCTTGACTTTTCTCTAAAATCTGGTATTTTGTTAAAGTTCTCTTGCCCTCCATAATAGAATGTTGCCACCATATCATTAAATAAAGTCTATCATTACTGGCGAGCATGCAATTTGGCAAATTAAAATGTCATATCCTCTTGTTTCACCTGGGCTTTTTGCACTAGCTTTTTCTCATCCTCTCCCCCCTCTGTCCTCTCTCTCTCCTCCTGCCATCGAAGACAAAGTAACCATTCTTCACACTGAGCCATTAATGTGGCTTGATTGAAATTCAGCATCTTGCTTTTAATCTGCAAAGTGATGCTGCAGCGATGCGTCATTATTGAGAATCTAACGCATTGTCCTCTCATCTCTCACCCCTGGCTGTCCGTGCTGGTGCTCGCCTCTCTCACTGAATGTGCCAAGAAAGTGAGACAAAACTGTGATTAACGCCAAGTCACCCCGCCGCCTGCCACCGCGCTCCGAGGAGGCCAATGTCACTGTCCACTTGCTGATAGCAAAGGGTACAGAATAAAACATTGAAGATAGAAAAGTGCTGCCAGTCTTTTCCGTGCTGTTGTGTCAGAAAATAGATAGTATAGCATTGAAATCCATTGCTTTCAATATCTGTATTTTGTGTTCTTATGTTAAAGTGGACAAGTTTGGGGATTAATCAAAGATGCAAAAAAGAGGATACAATCAAATCTGAGGAGCCACTTACATGATGATAGTTGTTTGAAAATTGAAGGGATTTTTTTTTTTCCTGAAAACTACTTCATTTCTGCTTATGATTGGTTGTTAGGATTTGGATTTTATGAGCTTATAGAAGTGTAAGCCACTACAGTGCTAATGGATAATCAATCAAAGTTAAAATGGCTTAATTTTAGAATATCATTATTAGAATAATATGAATATCTTTATTTTAATAGTTTAATAGTTTTGATTTATTTATAGTTAGCTGACTGAGATGATTATCCAAATGTGTTATGTGTGATGTATACGCAGATTCTCTCTGGGGGAAAGTCTCTGCACTTTGAGCTTTTGTTTTATTTTGAGACTAATCCATTCATGATATAATTGTCAATGTTTTTGATTCAGATCTTAGACCTTGTTTACTTTCATTTTAGATCTTGTTTAGCCATAATCCATAAAAAAGTGTAAAGTTTGAAAACGTGTAGACTTTGTAGAAGGTATTTTACTTTAAAATATTTAGTACTTTCCAGCCTAATTATTTCTCAGTAAATCCAGGACACTTATGTTATTACTATAAAAATTTAGTTTTGCAAACAACCTAAAATAACACAGTAGAAGCATATAGAGAAATGACTTGTTTTTACAGTCTAAGTGATATACAATGTTCAACTTACGAGCTGTATTTTCATTATGGTGTTGTCATATAAGTGGCTCCTAAATGGTCTTCAGGGTTCTGAGAGCCCCACCTCCCCATACACATGTTCCCACACCCACTTTATACGTCTCTATTCTGTTGTCTTGTAGCGATTGTTGTGTTGTTGAAATCTCAAGGACTAAATAGGACCACGCTGAAATACCTACAGTTGTAAAGGGTGGTGGTGTTTGGTGAAAGACGTCGACCGCGCAGTATGACCTTCCGGCGCGCCAATACCATGTACCCCCCCCACACCTATCCTTCCCCCCTCCCGCTTGTGTTCCGTTCAATTGTGTCCTGTTTGTGGAATGGGTGGGGGTGGTTGGTTAGTCTCATCTGAGCACGCTGGCCTTGGGAGAAGAAATAAAAAGAGGACACCCCTATTCTACTGTCCC
>KN488601.1:4797-27829 GCA_000787155.1 Scartelaos histophorus | reverse complement strand
ACACATGTGTCTATGGGCACATATTTTTATATACACATGTGTTTATGGGCACATACATTTATATACACATGGATCTAAGGGTACATACATTTATATACACATGTGTATATGAGCACATACATTTATATACACATGTGTTTATGGGCACATACATTTATATACACACGTGTTTATGAGCACATACATTTATACACACATGTGTTTATGGGCGTACGTCTCTACGTCACTCCACAGCAGGACTCTGGAGGCACATGACCGCGCTGTTTACACCTGCACTGTTCGGCGGTATGACAGCGAAGACAGCTGCTTACATACTTACCACATCAGTGACAAAAGCGAAGATAATTTTGTGAAGCGGGCAGTCACAGAGGGTCGGTAAGTGAGGGCTTTAAGATATTTGTTTTTTAGTACATGACGCGAGGAATTCCTCTTCCGTAGCAGTAGCAGCTAAATTAGCATTAGCACATATCTATGGCATTCTCCTAGCTCCATCAGAAGCATCAGGAAACTGTTCAATAATCATAGACGACTGGAGATATGGAAGACATCATGTGGTTACAGCACAGTATTCAGTTTTTTTTTTTTTTAGATATTTATTATCAGATCCATTATTGGATTTAACTAACACTGATTAGAGTTATGTCATTTCAGGAAACATCTACATTAGTAGATTGATTGTGGATGGATTGCAGGACTTGAATGGCACAAAAGTTACCATCAGCTGGGTTACTACTACTGATATTATCTTTTTGTTAATTCCAGCTAAAGGAAAGCTGCTGTCACCTCAAACCCTGGAGAGCACCATGGAAGACACAGATGTGGAGCGTAAGATTTTCTTATGGATAGATCCAAGGGATAAAGTTCATATTCAAATTTCTTTTGTCTTTTATTTTAATACCAGAGGTGACGCTGGCTTTATTAGATGCTGCCAATGACAAAGATACAGGGGTCCAGGAGCAGGTCAGGAAGTCCGTGCTTACCCTGGGTAAGAAGCAGCCAGAGCGTGTGGTAGCCATGTGCCAAGACTACCTGCTCAAACACCCAAAGGTGAGACTGCAGAGAGCTGGTTAATTTGACTGTCTAGAATGTGAACAAAAGCTGAATGTTTAAGCCGATCTTTAGAGCTTTTGTTGTGTGATTTTGTAAAGTAAGGAAATCACATGACAGCAGCTCTATAAAAAGCAAGTCTTCAATAATTTCTTTGTGTAAATATGTGCTTTTATTGTTTTATATGTGATCTATTGTTTACATGCAATTCTAGTGAGTACTTCTTGTTTTTTTCTGCATAGCTTATTGTGAGCCATAGAGTTGTGATTCTTCGAACAATTGAACTGATTGTTGACAGCAAAATAGACGACATCAGTTCCAATAAAATCAAAAGCATCATCTCACTTGCATCTGATGAAATGACGCGTTCAAAGGTAAATTCTATTGTCTTACCATTATTCAGAAACAGTTTGTACCATTCTGCTAAAACCCATTCCCTTTTGTTTACCTTTCTTAAACAGGATGTCATCCCTGATTGGCAACAGGCAGCTAGTAATATTTTGGTGGCTGTGGGTAACAAGCACATAAATGACATCATGGAGGAGATTTTGAGCAAGTTTCAGCCTGGAGTCCTGCCCCACTTCTTTGTTGTTCAGACACTGGCCAATCTGTCAGACTCAAATGGTAAGAATGAGTAACATTAACACACTTTAAAATATGTGTATTTAATTAGTTTGCACAGCACATGTCAACTTTAAAGAGGACTCACCACACAATACCCTTAAACAGGAATTCAAAAGTCATTGTGTGGAAAGACTTGAACTTGCTAAACCTGTCTAAAAGCGTTAAACATTCATGTATCAAGTTGTTAACTTGATCGGTCAAATCCATCATCCATCCATTTTGAAAAAGAATTGCTACCAATTAAATACTTATGCTTTTTTGAATCCTATTTTAACCATCTATTTTGATTTTAGTTTTTGGTATGGTGCCTTTCTTGAATGCTATATTAGGCACAATGCTGCCCATGCTCAACATGGCCAAACAGGACAACATGAAGTGGGTCTTTTCTTCTGGTAAGACTTTACAAGAGGACAATACAATTGCAGTATATAATAATGTAACAGTCTAAATGTTATATTTGTATCACTCTAGCGCTCCATCATTTCAGCGACAGTATTCTGGAGTATCTGGCAAATCTTGATAAAGCTCCAGATCCCACGGTTAGAAAAGACACCTTCTCTAGTGAAATCTGTGCTGCTTTTGACATACTTTTCCAGAACTGGTTACAAAGCAGAGAGCCTAAGGTACGATCTTATGTTTGTCCCTAGTTGTCTTGTTGCTTAAGAATTTCACTTGCTGCTTATCTTATCTGCAGGTAGCCACTACAAGAAATGTTTACATAAGATGTGTAACTTGTTTCTCCAACGTGTGTTTTAGTTGAGGCTTACTGTGGCTGAGGCATTGGGGTCTATGTGCCACCTAATGGCAAGTTACAAACTGGAGGAGCACATTCCAAAACTGATTCCGTCGATTTTGTCCTTGTATAAAAAACACAACGATGAACATTATATTATAAGCAAGGTAATGTTACTGCATTTTGTTGTGTTCTGTTTTATAGTTATAAGCAAAACACAATTTATTATCTTATTCTTTTTTCTTTAATCTAGAGCTTGTGCCAAGTGCTTGATGCCTCTGTCAATATGGGCAGCCGAGTGCTGGAAGCACAACTAGACAGTTTGCTTTTCGCTCTTCATCATCAGGTATATATTAAAAAACACTCTAAAATGCTGTCATCAGATTTGTTAAAACAGATCTCTTTTAGCTGACAATCCCACACCTGATAAATGGCTGTTTATAGTCATATGCGTATGAGTCAGCTGACTTTAACTGTTGATTGTTGCGACATTAAACCACAGTGACAGTATGATACACCACTAGTCATGTGGATACAGGAAGTATAGTTGAATTTCAAACTTTCACAACATGTTTTTTATGGTCTATGTTAAATTGACATGAAGATAATGCTACACTAACATTACCATGAAGATTACTTTCTTATATTCAGGTGTCTGTCCCAGTGGATTACAGTAACCCACCAACCATAAAGAACCACAATGAGGTCCTTCGCTGCTTCAGTTTGCTCGGTATAGTAATCTTTACTTGTAATTCAAGGACAGTTCAGTGCTTTCTGTGTTTTAGCTCTACAGAGTCACAAGAACACTAATGTGATCATGCCTTAATGAGTGAGACTCCATGTCCTGACAGGATAATTATATTAACTGGGACAGTTCCCTATTCAGTCTAGTTTTAATCAGTGTTTTCTGCTACTTTCTTATAGCTCACTTAGAAATGTCATTTTACTTTTACAGCAAACACATTTCCAGACCGGTTGATTATGTTCGTACTTCAGAGGTTGGAAAACGCAAATGAAAGAAGTAGACTGGGCTCTTTGGCTGTGCTTCGCCACCTGATCAACTCTACTAGTGAGGAAGCAAATGTTAACAATATTAATTTCATCATCTCTTGTAACTTTTTATGTGTACATTTTCTTTCCAGCTTCCACAATGGAGACCAAAAAGCTCCTGATATTAGTCAGCATTAGACAACCAATGGCTGACCACAGCAATAAGGTATTACATGCAGTTTATGAATTTCTGCTATTTTAGTTCTTGGAGTAGCATAATATAGAGCTGACAGTTTAGTTGCATTCTAATATAGTAGATGTAATTGTTTCTTGGTATGACATTGTTATCTTGTAGGTGAAGAAGCGAGTGGTACAGGTCATTAGTGCCATGGCCCATCACGGTTATCTCGAGTTGGAAGGAGGAGAGTTACTGGTTCGGTTCATCGTTCAAAACTGCGCTTTACCTGACACGTACCATGTAAACCTTTTACATTCTTATTATCCATTATCTTTTTCATTCATAAGCAAATGTTCTGATATTGTGTAATAAATGAAACATGTGTGATATGTTATTTCAGCGTGGACAAAGAACCACAGATCCAGAAGAGGTGACAAATGAGGCCCTTCGATCCATGTGTGACAACACTCTCCATCTCCTCACCACCACTGTTGGACAACTAGCAGACGTGTGTAGAGAAATCATTATTCACCCACCAATTATCTGCATCTTTTAGCAGTTTTGTTCATTTATAATTGTGTTTGCAGGTTCTTTGGCCAAAACTTTTGTATTTCCTGACTCCCCCACAGTACAGCAGTGCCACCACTCCTCTCTGTAAAAGTTTAGTTGTTCTTGGAAATAAGAAGAAACTTAACCAGGAGAGCAGTTTCCACATTGACTTCACACAAGAAGGTTAATATTGGTGATCATTTCACATCCCAGTGGTTATAATGTGTTGTGATTTGTTATCTGTGGTTATTGTGTGACTTTTTATTTTACAGTTAATTTACCTACCCCTTATACACTATTCATAAGACTTCTGGTAAGCAAAGGTCAACATAATGGATATTCTCATTTTTGATTGATTGCTTTGAATTACCTTAATTTATTTTAAAGGTGAATGCAGCCTTTCCACATAATAGCAGAGACCATGGTCCTCCTTCACTCTCTTTGCTTCAAGTTCTCGGTACCAACATTCACCCAAAGTTAGACACACTATGGGACAATGAGATACCGCCATTATTAACACTTTTAGAGGGTATGGTCAAGCATTCTAGTTAAATATGTTCCATCTAACATCCTATAGCCAATAATCAATAACCAATATGTAATATTTTCAGAGTCCACAGTTGAAACTCTTGACAAGAAAAGCTGGGATGATAAATTGTTAAAGGTAAATGCAAGTTCTTAAAATGTTTTCTCCTCATCAAAAACATACATGGAGTTCCGTTTTGTTTCATTCGCACATGTTTAACACTCAAATGTTGTATTGTTAGGCTGAGTTTTCTTTTAAACAGAAAACACTCTGCACCTTGTGCTGTCATGTGGTTATACAAGAAGTGTTCCACTGGATAATGACTGTTAACATTAAATGACATCTCAAGGTTATATAGAGCATTTTGAGATGCAATGAACTAGGGAATGCAACAGAATCACAACAGATGTCTAATAACCTTTATGTATCTTTCAGTTCTTGTCCAAAACATTAGCTACTGTTGAGGATGACAAGTGGATCTGTCAGCTGGCATCTGAAGCAACTCGGTACCTCTCCACATATAACAATGCCTTAGAGGAAAAAGTAACAGAATTTTTTCTTTTTTAACAACATTTATGTTTACTGTTATATTTGAGTCTATAATTGCATAATAACATACCTTTTGTCTGCAGAGCTTCCTTTATCGGTGCATAGGAGTGATTCTTCAGCAAAGTTTCAACAAGGAGCAAGTTAAAAAACAGTTGCATGAAATTCTCCTGTCAGCACAGCATAATGACGCCATTGAGAGAGAGGTAATGGCCATCTTAACACACAACAACTTTAGTTCCATTCTCTAATTTTTTCACTTTTATTGCATTATAGGGGGTTGCGATGAGTGTTGGTTTGTGTGCAAACAGCCATCTGGAGGGTACACTGGCAAAATTGGAGGAGTTTGGGAAATCAGACGCTTTTAAGAAGTCGCCAAGCATTTTCAACTTGCTAAAAGTACATTCAACTTCACTCATAATGCTAATTTAAACTACTACTGTACATTTGCTTGTGTCAACATAACCAGTTAATTTTAAGAACTTAATATTAATCATGAGTATTTTAGTAGCAAAACAAAGTAGTTTCAAATCATCTTAAATATAAAAAGTGCTTTGTTATCATTAAGTGTATTTATGCAATGATGATATGATTATCTATATATATATATTTTTTTTGGTGTTATCAGTAATTGTGAATAATAATTTTTCTTCTCCCAGTAATTATAACAGTAAGTTTTGGTATTGTGACATCCCTAACATATGGCCGTATCTTTAACTATATTCAGGAGCGCAATGAAGTTGAAGTGGAAAAAGTGAAGAGTACTTTAATCCTGTGCTATGGACAAGTGGCTCTGTTCGCTCCTCCAGAAAAGATCTTGAACCGCATCGACCAGGACATCCTCAAAAACATCAATAAACACTTCAATACCAAGGTAATCATGAATAGGTGTATGGGTATATGGAGTATTATAAAGTAAAGTAAAAGTAATGCCATTGCTATTTTATAGAAGGTATTGCACACTTGGTAAGGAGACTAATAAAGGTAGGTACAGCAGTACAGCCTTATGACCATTGTCACCTCTACTCCACACAGGTTCTGGGGATAAAAGTAGAGACTAAGGTATCGTCATCAAACTACATTGGGGTCTCTTCTAGTTTTAGTATGAATAACTTTGCTCCTGCCTTTTTCTCTTTAATCTGAATCTTTCTTGGTTTGTTGCTCTGTTTATGCAATGTGATTGGTAAAACCAGTAGTTCGTGACTTGCTGTGTCACTGGCCCTTTACCCTTTAAAGCTGCAGCATAAAGTATCATTGTCATAAAAAGTCTATTTTATAAAGTTTCTTATTAACAGTCCAATTTAAGTCATTGAATATGACAAAATTATTCAAATTAATGTGTGATCCTGATTGGTAAACCTTGTAAGATGAATTGTATAACTATACCCAAACATGTTTCAATTGTGTTAATTGAATGTGTACTTCTGCTCTGTAGCTTTAAAGTACAATTTACACTCAACTTGTGTTGGCTATGAGATTTCTTTATGTCAAAGAGCAGCTAAAAGAAGAACTACAATTTATTATGTATTTGGAAATTGGTTAAGCAAAATTGTGAAATAAAGGTATTACTAGCAATGCATATTGGTTGGGTACCTTCAGCCAGTGCATTGCTGTACTGCTGTTCTGCACCAAAAAGAAAACTGTACATCCTACGTTATGATTTTGAAGTATTTAACTTGCTAATCTAATTTGAAATGATTTTAGTTTCAGGCTCTGATTTAGTTGAACAAAACTTTTGCTGTCTTCCTTTCCTCTCAGGTGTCTCTTCTGTATATCTTTGTAATTAACATTTAAATCAGTATTGTGGTTCAAGGTGAGAAACTATCATCCTTACTTCTCGACTTCAGCCTGTAGTTTTTGCTGGTGGTTTGCTGCTGAAACCCTAATACCGCTTGTCACTTGTCAATATCTCTAAAACCTGATCAACATTCTTGCTTGATGTTTGAGTTTATTTCAAGTAGAGCTTTGCTTTTGCTCAAATTTAAAGTAGGCATTGTGCTGTGTTTTGCATTTTTAAATGATATAGCTGCTCTAAATTTAACCTCTTGGGCTTGACCTGAATTTTTTTCTCAAACTTTTTCTTGTATTTTTCTTTTTGTTTTGCCTCAGGACATGACCATGAAGCTGAGCTTGATCCAGAGTGTTGGGTTTATTGCCAAAGCCATCAGTGAGTGTGTGAAGAAACAGGGCTATGTTTTCACTCGCAAACAAGAACTCATCACAACTATGTTGGTCAGTAACACCTGCAACAAAGAATAAAATACAAAAATAAAATAGTTTTAACATCTTCCCCATTTTCTTGAAAGGACTTTTTAAAGGCTGAGGCAGCTGATTCTTTGAGAACTCCAATGCGCCATCTAGTGATGACAACTTGTGCCAATCTTATGTATCCTTCATGTGCTCAGACATTGGGGATTGTAATACACTGTGGAGTGGTGGTAAAGTGTCAAACTTCACATAAATACTTGAAGTAATCTTTAACTCCTACTCCAGCGCTCTTGACCCTGCTCTGAGTGAGAATGAGACTTTTGATTTGCTGAAGGTTTGTGTGAACAGTGTGTTTTCATTGCCACCTGAGACACACACGCCTGAGAAAGTTAAAGAAGAGGAAATACTTGATCCTAAACAAAGACAGGTGCAGTATCAACTTCAAAATAATGAACCCCTTTAGGTTTTTTTGGTGAATTATATGATATCTGTGCAGATGCTTTATAAAGACACATTAGCTGCACTTCAGGATCTGTTAAAGAGTGTTGTGTCCAGAGACCCCACTCCAGATGGCCTTCAGAGTGTTTTTAAGGTGAGGCAGAGTTTAAACAAATGGAGTTAATATAATATGTTCTTACTTTATAACAGGTTTCTTGATTTGTCACATTTGTCAGCTGTATTTTTATTGTCTTTTTCAGCACATTGAATCATGGTTAAGTTCAAGTCAGGATCACGAGAGGGAGAGAGCCATTTCTGTTACCTCAAACATACTATCATACTATATAGATATCCTCACAGTCAAGGTATGGGCTCGTTACATGCATACATAAATAATTTAAGATAACCAAATTCATTTTAATTTCTTGTTTTTAGAATATGGTTTCTTTCCACAATCTTGGAGCTCTACTGGGACGGCTATCTCCACGTTGCTCTGACCCTGTTCCCAGTGTCCGAACCGCTGCTATTGACTGTCTATATACTCTGCTTTATATACAACTACGATATGAAGGTACAGTCAAACCAAAGTTAAATTGCATTATACCATAAAGTATGCATAAAGAGTAGATACAAATAATATAGAATGTAAATATTAAATTACTAAAAAGTATTCGACATTTTGCAGGATTTGCCCTTGATTATAAGGATGAAGGCGTGGACAGTTTACCACAATTAAAAGAAAGTCTAGAAAACCCAGACCATGCAATCCTGTACAAAACTTGTTCAGAAATCACCAAGGTACAGTAACTTTTCACACTCTTGTCATAATATAAAGAAGCAATATGTAACTTCTCTGGTGTGGGGTTCTGCTGCATGTTTGTCTTCATGGAGCTGTACTACTTTGCCCAAAACATTCCTTACTATGACATTAGCTTAGCATTAGCTTTTCTTATGGAGAAAAGAAGGAGACACTACCAGTGGTCAGATCTGCTTGTGGGCAACCTCACAGTACGAATGCATGTTTTTTAAGGCAATACAATATTTCATTGAATAAATCTAAGATAAATACATACATACTGTGGATTACACCAGGTAAATCAATAGCATCCTCATCAGATTAGCTGAAAAGTGGCATATTCTACCCTTTAAGCGGTACTGTATACATCATATTTTGCTTTTGCTCTTAGGTGATGAGTAAAAGATTGCCGCAGCAGCAGTTGACGACACTGGTTTTCATGCTGTTTGAGGGACTAGTGGACAGCCAGGCAAACTGCTGTAGAGCCTCTTCTGTCATCCTCAATACTCTCCTCAAGAATAGAGGAGGCGGACTGCAAGAACTGGTAACTCACAAGTGAAGAAACAGCATAAAATAGTCATATGTGCATCTTTTAATATATTTTAACCATCTTAGGTCCCTGAAATACTTGAGGTGCTACATGTACGACTGCAGAACATTACAGATGACCAGGTAAGTATTTGTTATACCTAAACATGGACCTCAGAATGAGTAAAATTAAAAAAAAGTTAAAGTTAAAGTTAAATAAATAAATTAATTAATTAAGTTAAGTTTATTACCCAAATTTAAAGATCCCATATTACGCTATTTTCTATGTTGTCTATGTAAGTCAATGTTGTATAATATTGGACCTTTTAATTATTTCATTAGTGTTCATTGCTAATTTAGAGTTGGAGGCTCTTCCATCTCATAGAAAGCTGTATAGGTGTATCTAAATATAGTAGATGAACAGCCCTATTACAGTTTGACATCCTGTACTGTGCTTTCATCAAGTACCAAATGTTGCTTTAGGCTTTCAAATGGTCTTGTTGTGTACAATCATAATTTTTGTTTGTAGGTAAGAGTCTCAGTGGGACAGACAGTACTGATCTTGGCTTCTCAGCATCTACAAACCGTATTCAACACACTAATAAACCAACCACTTCCATACGACAGGTACAAACCAAAACACAACAGGATCTTGTATGTGTGCAGTGTATCATGCATAATATTTGTGGATAAAATATTTTATCTTATTTCAAGTTGGATCAGTGAGATGTGGATGGCTTTGGGATCAGATGCTGTTATAGCCAAGCAAATAATGGAAATGGTGATGGAAAAACTGCTCATTTTGGCTCCATATGTTGATCGCAAAGACGCAATGATCAGAGGAGGAACTACTAAGATAGCCACAAACCAGCCTCTTGCTGTAAGTTACTGGGCCTTAATCACATGAATGCAAATTAACATAGACAATTAAGATAATAAATTGTCTTATGCACATTTTTCAGATGACATGTGGACTTAAAGACTTATTATTAAATGGCCAAAGTCAAGAGCCTGCACTGAGCTTGTTCCCACAGCTTTTCTCATCTCTCACCTTGAGAATTGGGGCAAGTGTTGGTGTTGCTGCTCCAAAAGACAATCCAAAACAGGCTGGGACTCTCCATGTAGCAGGGTGGGTAACTAATTTGCTAAACTTAACAAATATTAGAATAACATAATGATAGCATACTTTTATATATGGCTGATATTATATTTGTTATATTTGTGTACAGTGTTGCAGCTGATGGTCTGAGGATCTTGTTAGCACGAGCCCAGATGGATGAAGTCATGAAAAGACTAGATGAAGATAATGCTTGGGATGCAATGAGAGAGCCCAATTCACACATAAGTGGAATTACACTACTGGCCAGGTTTGCTTTTACTATTTAAGTAGAGTATATAGTTTCACCATAACTTGATAGTGGAAGGATTGTTTTTGTTTTGAATAGAGCTGTTGCTAAACATGCGGGTCCACGATTACCAGCAATTGTTGAGTGCTTCTGTCCATCTCTAAATAACATCTATGAATGCCAGAGGATTACCGTCACGGCTTTCTTTTCTGAGGTTACTCCTGTGTTATTATTGCTCTAGTTGGGATACAACCATGTTTTCACTGAGCATGTGTGTCTCATCCTCTGTAGCTGTTAAACCATCACGTGGTGACAGAGCTGATGCTGATCGATGTGTTGATGAACAACATGATGGAGAGGATATCGGATCACTGCAGCACTGTCCGAATGTTGGCTGTGCGGGGCTTGGGCAATATAGCTGTTGGGTCACCTGAAAAGGTACATTTAGATCCACAAATAATGTATTTCAGTAGTTCATTTCAATATTGTGTGTATTTGTGTGTATGTAAGTATGTAGTATATAGATATTAATTATATTATAGCTTGTTTTATTCTACGTTATATTTTATACTTGATAATGTAGGTGAACTGTTATCTAATTAATGAAGTAGGCCAATTTATTAACTGTATCGTCATGCATATTGATAATGTCCACCTAGGTGAATAAATATGCAAAGGAGCTGCTGGCAGCTATGAGCTCAGGCATGGAGGAGAAGGATGATCCGGGTAAACTAATGAACTGCTTTTCTTTATGTCTCCACTTTCTATACAAAGTCGACAGGGACGTTTTAATGAGTATCATTTTATCCCTTTTTTCTTTAGGTAAACTGATCACTCTTGAGGCCATGTCTGGTCTGTCAAAAGTTCTCCTTCATCTTGATAAGAAAAACGTTCATTTACTGGTGGTTTATATTTTTATGAAGATTAAACCATTCTTGGAAAGTGTAAGTAAGATTTTTCACACCTATAAAAAGCATAATTAGATATTTTTATATCTTTTACCTTTATCCAGGAGAATGATGAGATTCGCTGTGCGTCCATACATCTGATGGGAAACCTGTCAAAGTTTGGATCAGGAGAGCCAGTCTTCAAAGACCAGATCCATAATGTCCTGGTGAGCCTGCTACTGCATCTGGTCGACCCAAACCCAGAGGTTGTTAAGGTAAGAAAAAAAAACCTCTTAATGATGATATAATATTTAAAGAAAAGTAGAAGTTATTGTTACGTTATTTTCTCAAAATGGTTGTATTTGTGGTTTTACCTTAGGCCTGTAAGTATGCAATGCGTATTTGTGCTCCTGTGGTGGGCTCGGAGCAGATCACGACCATGTTTCAAAACCACCTTCACGAAGACAAGAACCTGCACTATGGAGAGTTCATCAATGATCTCACTAAATACCTGGTGAGACACTGTTATCAACATAAACTCAGTGATTCTCAACTGATTGGATTGTAGCCTAAATCTAAATATCTAGCTTCAATTACATGTGATGTGATAATCTAAAACCTCTTTATACGAATAATAAAATAACTCAAACAAATAAACACCTCAATGAAATTACATGCACTTAAGCATAATGAGCAATAAGCATAAGAATGTAAATGATTTGATCCTCTCTGGCTCAATATATCAAATCAGAGCAAAATGAAAAACATGTTATAGTTATTACAGTCACAGTACTGCTGGTATCTTGAACAGACCAATACAGAAAGATCAGACGTGTTATGCAGGAAAAAAAGTAGGTTAGAATTAAATGACCAGGGATTAGTTCTGGTTTAGTTTTTGTTCAGTCAGGCTTATTGTTAATTCATAACCCCCCTTTGAGGTTTGGTAACTGTATATTTGCTTATAGATCCAGGACTTTCCAAGCATGCTAAACTTCTATCACATCTCCGTGATCCAGTTCTTCAAAAGCAACTGGTCTGAAGTCAGAGCTGGAGCTGCCATGTTTATCGGTAGGACGGCGCTTTACCTCTTTTTGAACTGTTAGTTTTAGCTGCCTGTAGCTGCATTCCTTTTAAATTAACCTTTTAAATGGTTTCAGGATTTCTTCTCGGTAACGTACAAGAGGAGCATCTCTCCCACCTCAACATGGGCTCTATTACTAAAGGTACTATCATCACTCAACTTTGTATCCAAACAGGATTTTAACTCTGTGTGTGTGCTGCTTTCAAAAGGTCTTGTGCTGCTGCTTCAAGATCCAGATCCAGTTGTGAGGGTTAAAGCTGCTGAGGCCATGGGGCATTTTCACTGACACAAACTAAGTCATACTTCAATGTTTAACTGAGAGAGATGTATTTGTTTATATGCCTGACATTAACTACAGTGATTGGACATTAGTGTGTCACCTTGACAGCTGATGCCATTCTTGCACATATAGAGCTATATAGTGTAGTTAGCAGCAAACTTTTTACTTTTATCTCTGTAACTTGAATGCTTACGTTAACTTTATTTTAGTGACCAAAGACTGTGTTTCTGTAGCATTTAGCAGGGCAATAATCAGTGTTTTGTCAATGTGCAAATTGCAGAACACGTTTTAGAAGAAAAGTATAATACATATGATTTATTTTATAACTTGATGTGTGAATAGAAAATCTATATTTAGTACCTGACAGTGTGTCTGAGGTAGTTTAAACATTTAATTATATAAAGATAAACTCTGTAACTTTTCTGATGGATGCTCTGGTACTTGCTTGTTTCCACATAGAAGTCATCGATTTTCCTTGAATGTTTCCTAGTATAGAATAAAGCGTATTTATCTCTATGGAGACAAGTGACTATGACTATTAGACCAAGTCACAGGTCACGTCTGTGGAGAAGTACTTGGAGAAGTGGAGAAGAACTTGCTGTAAGAATGCATATATATTGTATAAGAAATATAAGTTTAATGTTGCACTGGAACATTCCAGGCAAAAAAATAACAGCTCCTTGAACACCCGTTACTTAACAGACCGTCCAGTAAATGTGATATTGCCCTTTAAGTTAGTGGTTCGGTCATACCAGCATTTGTAATGAATTGTAATGTGTTGCATAGTTGGGAGATTGTGTTACTATATGTGTGGGGAGATGTGTCTCAGCACTTGAATTATCTACAAAACTGAACTGAAATTTGCTGTGAGCCAAAAATCATTGGATGTCTCAAAACCGTGGATGGCTCAGTTGCCAAAGTAAATACATTTTGGCCAATCTCTAGTGTACAAGTTGGCTCTAGTCCTGTGTGAATCTGAACAAAATGTAGCCTCATAATTAGTGCCAAAGCTTCATTGTCATCCAATTTTAACTGAATAATCCAAAGTGAATGCCTTTGTACGCAGTTGTAATCCATGCGTGAAGAAAATTGTGTCTTATTTTGTATGTATATATTCAGAACATATCAATGTTAATTGAACACTGTAATGCATGTTGTTGCCTTTTTCATTTTGCACTTTCTTAATGTTGTTAATTGATCTCTAAAGATGAACCCTGTAAAATGTTATTTTAATGCTGACAAGAGGTACATCTTCAAATTACATGTCATTATATGTAATAATGTAATTCTGCTCCTGAATGGGCTATATTATGCTAATATTGAGGTGTGGGTACATGGGATGAAACTCTGAGGTAAGATTATTGCATATTTAATGTTCTACCTGCCTCTACCTGTATTTTTTCATGTCTTGAACTGTTTTAAGAATGTAATTTACATCCTAAAAGGCAAGAGTCAAAGACGTATGGTATAAATGTGTGCATGCATTTTGGTGGACCATTGGAATATGTAAATAATAATAAAATCATACTTAAAAAATTACACGTGTAGTCAGTTTGTAAGCATGGCATTTACAGGTTTAAACCTTTTGGGGGCAGTAAAGTACCATTTGCAACAGAGAGTAGTTACGAGAGACTGATTTCTTTAGTATGTTATATTAACATACTATGCTGTTTATACGCCCAGTTATGTCAAAATCTCTCCATGACAATAACTAAAACTGCACATCAATCTTAGCTACTGTGTTAGATTTCCCAATTCACTTCTTACAATATTCTGCTAATTGTTTGTTCTTATTGTCTTTCGGGCAAATTGCATAATTTCCAAAGATATTGTAACATGAGCAACATATTTAGCAGTGAGGCAGTTCAGTTTTATTTATGAATTGATTAATTATTATACCACTCCTGGATTAGCTGTTATGTTCACCAAATAATATTCATAATTTATACAATATACACATTTAAATTAAAAGACAAACATTAGAGACATTTCATTAAATAAATAATCAGTTTGAGTAGGCAGATTTCCAATAACACATTTGAGTATCCATGGTACTATTTGAAATGCAAATATAAGTAGTGAATGTGTTTGTTTCTAAGGAACTAATGAGCATGGCTTGGCTTTGATGAAAAGTAGTGTCCCCTCGACAATTACACCAACTGCTCCACTGGAAAACAGGCCAAAAGTAACAACAATATAGGATTGTGAGGCACACTGTTCTAGGGCAGAGAGAGGAAAAAGTTATTTGATATTACCAGCATTTCCCTCAGTACTACATTTTTTAAATTGTTTGTCTTTTATAGTGCATGTACGTACCACAAACATGAATGAAGTCTCTTTACACAGTGCTTTTGTTTTTGGAAGTTGGGGAAGGAAAACTAGGGCTGCACAATATATTGAACATAAAGGCTTATGCAAATCATTACTGTATTAAACCCACAATAAAAGTAGTGGTTCTTTCCCCATTAGCACTGATTGTATAGTTTTAAGCAAAATACCATAATAGATATTATAAAGACCTAATTTTAAAAAGTGTCATGACATTATATTGTGCTTGTTAGCGAATATTGTGCAGCACTAGTGGATACATTCATAAACACATGTGAAAATAAAACACATTTAATAAGGCTTCAAATCACAATTTAATGTTTCATATGAGTAGTTGTTTTGTTTTTCCTTAGAATAATAGTTTTATAGCATGGCAACATGGCCATTTACAATATGTATATATGCCCTGAATATACGAATGAACTTGATACATTGTCTTGTGGAGTTAAGTGCAGTGAGAAAAGGCCTTATTTCTGTCATTGATGGTTGTAGGTGGAGACAGGTCTTAAGAGGCGTACTCATACTCCTCAGCACTGCGTCTCCCAAAGTCCATCCAGCCCAGGTAGTCTCTGTCCTTTATCCTGTGTCCTGGGGCCAGTCCGCTGGCTCTGCTGCTCAGGGAGGACCGCGGGTGGGATGCTGCAGCTGAGCAAAACATCAATATGTTTTTAATAAGGGCAAAATATTTAACCACAGTATGTAAAGTGAATAACACGCAAGTCAGTAAGTGGGTAGGTTATATTAGGCAGGGTGGACAGATGCATAAAATAGGCAAAATTTTGACTGAATTTGCTGGCAAAGACGATGGTCTCAGATTAGATGACTTTGAGACGATGAGGACAGCAGGGGCTCTTACGCATGTTTAGATCCAATGCAGCCAGTGTAACCAGCAATGCAAAACTGTTCCCAGTGGCTTGTCCTTACTCCTACTGGTTTGTTTATCCAGATTCAATTGGAAAACAATGAACTCAGCTGCTGGTGCGAAAAAACAGAAGCACTGCAAAGTAAGTAGGCAAAAAGATGACCTATGAGAACAAGTGGTTGTGATGAGATGAGTGAGTGTAAATGAGCGAGTGGGGCCTTTGAGGGGCGGGGTGGGGGGCACAGGGAGGTGGGACAGGGGACAGATGGTGGGACGTCAGCATGGCACGAGATCACACAGAGAAAAACATAGGACACTGTGTTTACATGTTGACCTGGTGTATTTAACTGGGTTTAATAAGGTTTTATGGGCGGGACAAATATGCTTATTATTCATATTATATCAAGATTCCTGATGCAATCTGGGTAACTTCTATGACCGAATTAGTGGCAGTAGAATAATGCATTTGTCTTAGAGTTAAAGGTGCACTACCACGTTTCTGGTGGAGGGTCCATCACCGCCATAGATGCTATTGTTTTGCCTGTAATGTTATGCAGCACTAAACTTATCAACTTTACATTTATTACAATTCAGGTCGAGAGGTGAGCAGATCTGACTTCTAAATGGTGTCACCTGATATATTGAGACATTTAATGCCACACTGTAGAACATTCTGTTCTAGCATCGTACATCAGCATCTACATGGACAAAAGCAGGTGGCAGATCGTTGTGAATCAGTGTCACCTTTAGACATCACTATGAAATATGAGGGGACATGCCTAAAGATGTATTAATATTATTGTTAAATGCACATCAGAGCAAGTGTAGCCCGTGACCTCTGCAGCTCACCTTTCCGGGAGAGCAGCCTGACGAGCAGCTGGTTGAGGGTCTTGCTTGCCTCTGTTTGGTCATGGGAAAGCTCTGAGCCCACGGAGCGGACCTGGCGTGTGTGACTGTCCTCAGGAGGTGGGGCGAGGGTCTCTGACACCCGGGGCTCTATCTCTGTGCTCTGTGACTGTGGATAAATGACATTATGTTCAATAATAAGCACCCACCTGCATAACACACATGTCTTTTATAATGACTTACCGTGGTTTGTGAAGACAGACTCAAGGAACTGCTGAAGAGAGCAGCCAGGAGGACACACACACTCATACCTAAATTCATGTCTAACCAAAGAAATAAAGAGAAATTTGTTATAAATTATGTCATATTATTGTAATATCTAGTTGCTGCCTGTATATTGGTCATTAATGATTCTCGTCTTATTTTGGCTTTGATGTTACACTATTCATGTGTTTCAAGTTATGGCAACCATCCTCTGCAGTCACATTAATTAAATAATACAAATATTATATCTTTTCAAAGGGGAATGTCCTTCTATGGATCCTCACAAACTCCTTCAAATCAGGAAGGAATTGAACAGAAACCCATGAATGTAAATGTTGTTTAATTAGTTTTGGTTTCAGTATTTATTGCTTTTATGTAAATGAGGGATTTATGTGTCTATGTGTTGTTCTAGTGTGAAAAGGTTGTGTTCATATCAATGCCAAATCTACATAATTGTTGGACAAAGTGAGAGTCATTTTCGGTGGGGTTAAAAGAGCAGTCATTTGTGTTTGTCTGTCTGTGTTTTTGTTGTTGTGATAAATGCAATCTGCCGGCAACAACTCCATCCCAAAGGGAATCTGCCAATTATCTGCAAATCTTCATTTTGCAGACTGCGGAATGTCTTTTTACATTTTTTTCTCCAGACCAGTTTCACATGAAAGCAGAAGAGCTCTGTACCATTGGGGCTCATTTGTGTGTCCATGGCTGCATTCCTTATTCTGATTAACAAAAATGCTCAGATGGTTTTGAGACAATGGACAAGTTTCAATTGTCAGTACAAACAAATCTGGTGATCGGAAAGTTTAAATCAATATAACCTCTCTAGGGGGGTTGCTAATTGGCCACTGGGCTAACATGCTTATTTGTACAGTAATAAATGAAGCCATGATTTGGATTCCTGCTCATCCAAAGCAAATGATCCAATTAAATAAAAGCAATAGCACCAACCGCTTCAAGGCGCTTGGCTCGACTAATTCAAGCTTCAGTTTTCTCCATAAGGGCTCTTATAATCACTGACTATTGCTAGTGCAATACACAGGGCAAAACAATACATCCAGTCAATAAATTAGGAAAATTATAAAACTGTGTCCTCCATGTCTGGTGTGCATTCAAAGGAAATAGATGAAATAAGTTTTTATTTTAACTAGTCTATATTACACATCTTTATACACATTTTTAATTAGGCGCAAATACATGAAAGCAATGTTGTTTAATTAGCTTTGGTTTGAGAATTCTTTGATTTTATGTAAATTATTAGGGTTTTGAGTCTCTGTGCCGTTCAAAATACATAAAATCCATGACACATTGTACAGATTTTACAAACTATCTGAAAGTTTTTAGACTAATGTTAATAAATAATCTATAATCTAGTCAGTCCACACACCGATTTAAATAAATTGCATATTATTTTCTGTTTCCTGTTTTGGCCGCTCATCACACTTGTACATTTTAAACCAGTTTGATAGATAATAGATAAAGCAACGTGAATGTAACATTTTCATTATGTAAATGCAAATGTATTTCCAGTTAGCAGCTGGTCATAGTCACTCATTCATTATTCAATTGGCTGTAATGAGATGGTGCAGCTCCACTCACTCCACGTGCCCACTTAGTGCAAAATTGTGGTTAATTACCTTAAAATTAACAATCAATAGCCTATACACTTGTGTTAATTTATTCATAAGACTCATTAAGTCGGGTGGGAAAATATAATCCAAAATAAATGGTTAAATTGCTATTAAGATTGTTATGCAACAATTTGATTCTATAAACTTTATTGATCCATAAATTCAGTTAAATCAATCAATACCAAATAAATCCATAGTAATTCACTCAAGCAGTTCTAATTATGTTCAGAGATATTTTTAACTTTTCTAATTGCACATTTTAATGACATGGATGAGTGAGACACAGCAGAATTAAGTGTAATTTATGGAAATTGCAGTGCACTTTTAGCAGTTATTTCATTTTAAAGGCATTTCTAATAATATTGAAAAGTTTGGTTCACGTATGCTGTCAATAAAATGTATTTCTTACCTGCAGTAGTAGATGTGGAGGAGGACCAGCCAGAAGATGCAGACTTTTTGCTCCAGTGATCAGTTCAAGTCTGAGGCTGGGAGGAGGAGGTGGCTTTTATAGGACCACACAGGAAGGGTGAGGGCCGCTACAGGGGGCGGGGCTTGATGCTGGCGCACAAACTACAGTCAACTGACGCAATTCAAGACGCATTCATGCACTGGCAAAACCCTGCATATTACATAAAAAGCACACATGAAAAAAACAGGGAGAACTAAGAGACAAAGGTGAACTTGACAAAAAAGTTCACCAACTTGGTTTCTGGTTTCTATAGCACTGATAGGAACAGAAAGATATAATATTTGGTTTTGAATTATTTATCTCTCTGGCAATAGTACATTTTTTTTTTAATCAATTTGAAATCCATGAATTGACGTAACATCATAAAATTACAGCAGTTGTAGAAGTGGTAACCAAAGTGTTATAGGAGCATTGAGTAAAATGAGATTTTAAACATTTGACCTGCAGTAAAAATATATAAATTAAAATAATAGAAAAATAAATCAATATGCTCGAAGGAAAAATTAAGTGTGAAATCCTATTTTATTGTTTTTCAAATAATCCAGTTAAATCGATTTGCAAAACAGGCTGGAGTTTGGATCCCACACTGGCTCTTGGGGAAATGCAGTATTGACATTATCTTTTCATATTTGCATCTGTCTTTGCAGCCAACAAGAGGCAAAATGTGGCACAATCTGATATTGTGAGGCAGGTTCTCTGATCTGATGCATATAGATAAGATATAGATAGATAGATAGATATATAGATAGATAGATAGATAGATAGGTATCTAAGCTGAGCTGTAGAACCAGACCACGACTGAACCAACTATGCTGAGAACACAACAATTACAGGACCAAACCAAGTCTCAGTCAGGACCAAACTGGGTTCAAACCAGGATCAAAACGGGGCAATGTGAACACACACTAAAAACACTTGCTCAGCGCTGAGGTCGACACAAAACTCAACCACAACAGTTGATGCATGAAGACAATTATTGAATAAGAAACATTACTCAGAAGTAATTGACAGTATTATTTTTTCACGTCAGAATTCATTGCTTTACAACTTTAAGGTATTCAAAATGAACTGATTCAAAACTATGACATACTCTTTTAAGTCGAACAAATCTTCAAATTTACATCCAAATCCAAATCCACTAATGCACTTTAATGATCAAATTCACCATTTTAAAGTGAGTGGTACTGATGCCGTGATAGTGAACAGGATAGTGCCAACCACCAATCACCTCCATAATGCAGCTTTATTTCACTATTGACTCAAGGGTTGTTGACTTGCTGATTACTCATTTAACATTATTAGGGGTTCTTTATAGTACTAGTCCTTCATATGTGTCTTTCAGTACTTTGAGAGGAATATAAATCAGAATATTTGACAGAATCTATGCCTGGCTAATCTTTCCACCCTCACAAGTGCAATCAATAAAAATAAATTATACAACCCATACTGCACAATAAAAAGTCCCAGCAGGAAATATGCCTGCATTTTGAACTACATTTTCCATCAAAGGATGACCTAGGAATATTTTAATTGTCTTTTCATTCTGTGGTAAATATATGAATATTAACTGATGAAAACATATCAGTAAATAATCCTTACTTATATAACTTGTTTTCACCAACTGTGCTCTTAGCACAGAATATATACTGCATATACTGCATGTGTATTTATGATATGTGTCGGTGACCTGTCCTGTGTGTTTTTAGCCCTACACTCCAGGATGTTAATGAGGCTAACATTAGGCTGTTTCCTCACACTGTGGGTGACAGCTGAGCTGGATGGGCAGGCTCCTCTCTCCTCCCCTGTCACTGACACCTGTCTAACTCCAGCCTGCACACTGGCTCAGGTTTATTACCTCCTGTATCTGCAGCAATCTATGCAATATTCTTAATCACATTTTTCACCAGTAAGTCTCAGACATATATGATTTTTTTACTTTTACAACATGTAAAGGAAACACAAGAGAAACATGTTCAACTACAGATGGAAAAGACAAATACCACTGTAGACTACATTAGAACAGGAACAATTGTTTGTACGTTGTCTTAGATGAAACATTCTTATATTTACACTTACGTCTTGGTCATGAATGGTTGGACACTTTTTAACACTATTCTTGTCAATCAGCTGAGCTCTTGACTTCATCACATGTTGAGTCACCGTGTGGGTCATAAACCCTCTTCCCTTTATAGTTCTCCCTGCAAAGTGACAGAAGGCCTGTGGGAAGAGGCATCAAAATCAATCTAAAAGAAACACATGATATGAGAAAGAATTATTCATGTCAATATATAGTGACGATGTATAAAAGCATCAGAGGAGTACTTCACTTTTGGGACACTTATGACATCCAAAATACTATATCTATCAACAAAACCTCAGACGCTCAGGGAATTATTAATTATTATGAAAAATTTATGCCGAAAAGTATTCATAAACAATTTATTTGTAAACGGTTGGTTGTTTTTCCCACATGTACGGAGCCAACACAAGAAAGAGCTAAAGAGTTAGCTGTGGACGTTTGAGATGCTCCAGGCTTTTTACACCACCACAGCACCGCCTGGGCACTGCCCTGACACAGGATCTGCTGACCCTAACCCCACTGGGCCAGTCCTACTCTGACGCTGCACTGAGACAGAGACACAGGACTGAGAAGTGCAGTGCAACAGTTTGCTGCAGAATTTCCCTCGGGATCAATAATCTCTCTCTCTTGATTTATTTGTAAAAAGCACCTTAAACTTACCTTAAACAATCCATTTCCAAATCTCAGACTAACTTACTCCAAGACTTCTCCAGTCTGGTGAGCCATTTAACTTGTTAAAATAATCCAGAAGTATCAGTATGTAATATATCTTAATCTATCCTTAAAATGACCACCTCATGTATATATAAGAATATTACTGCAAGGCTTTTTCCTTGTCACTTGCTCCTTTGCAGCAGAACACAGCTCACTGTTTTTCAGTAAATGGCAGATTAGAGAACGTTGCACAATGGTTGTCCAGCTGCAGGAGTAGATCATTTTATGGAGAGTTGAAAGGTCAAAGATCATGGTCAGAGTTTGGTCTGATTTTGTGGTCTGAAGACGACTTGTAGGTGAACTATTGCATTTCCTGGTAATACTTATCCATTAAACAAAATGCAAATGAGATAAAACACCAGTAAAGTCTGGCTTCTCTGGAATGATGCTTCCAAAGATGTTTGTTCAAAAACCATGGCTCTGAAAGATAGGCCTTAAGATTGTTTTTCTCTGGGGAAATAACACATGACCACAACACTTCTCCCTAATAGTCACCTTCATCAGCGCTAATGCTTCTCCATGGATCATAACAAAACTTTAACAAATGGCAATTACTTGAACAACAATATATATATAGACCGTTCAGGTATAATGGCAACAGAAAATAAACTATAACGAGACGCTTTATTAAAACAAGTAAAAGCAATGTGACGTCAAGTACCGGGTCAAATCCAGGTCACTCTACTTATGACGTGACCAGTGGACATACATCACAGCCTATGTACTATTGTAATTTCCTCATGTTATGTCGTATGCCTGTAGTCTCAGCATTACAGAGCAAACCAGTGTAATACACGGAGGTGGGACGGCAGTGACACAGGACCCCCTCGATGCTTTTCTCTACTTTAGGATCCTCTTCTTGCTCTTGTTTTGACAGTTAGTTTAGACAGCTTTATTGCGAGCCCCGAGCGGTCTGTCACTTGCAAGAAATAGACGAGTTTTCGTGCCACAATGAAGAAAATGTTTTGTTATAAATGTGCATTGTGAAATAATAAAGGGCTATTGGAACATGTTTATCGGCTATAACATTGATTTTTCAGCTTCAGTTAGCATAAGAAACACAGCTGTCCATATTGACAGCAGG
>KN488600.1:0-35705 GCA_000787155.1 Scartelaos histophorus | reverse complement strand
ACAGAAAATAAAACAATTTTAAGTTTATTCTCGGTCATTAAAAAAACATTAAAAAACATTAAAAAAAACTCACAAAAATGCTTAATATAAATGTCAAACATATATTTATGCACCTGACATTGTAAATATTTGAAAAAGTTCAATAGAAAGAACATTTTAAATTTGCCATTTCTTTATACGTCATTGACCCAGATACACCTACAACTTTATGTATAGTAATGGTATTTCTGGTGCTGTAACTGTATTACATAATTATACTTGTTAAGCCTGTGTTACCTCTCAGTTTGTTTAAGTATATACCTTGGATTAAACAGGATTAAAAGATGATGTTACTTCATGTTGATATTATACATATACAGAACTGGCTCTAGTGTAAATGACTTGGGAGCTGCTCAATATTTCAGTCAGAAAATGATTGTAAAGTGTTTGCAAGAGGTGACTGATTTACTGTGGTCAACATCATACAAAACTTGTTTAATAACATTCTTAACCACTCAACACTGCAAGAAGTCATAATTTAACACAGTTTTGTTCATCTCTTCAGTTCCCACCATTTTCTTGGGTAAGAAGCCGAAGGAGAAGGACGTGGACTCCAAAAGTCAGGTCATTGAAGGCATCAGTCGACTCATCTGCTCTGCCAAACAGCAACAGACCATCCTCAAAGGTAAAGTACTTTTAAAAACATTAACTAATACTTTACTTTACTTTACATACTAACATTTACTCTGTACGTGCTGCACATGTACACACTTTAATACTGTAATTCTAATCAAATGCATTCACTGGCCTTGCTTGAATGTGGTTTGGCCGTTGAAGTGCTCAGATCCCCTCCCCTCAGGTTGATGGTTCTAGCCCAGCTCACACTTACATATGTTAATGTTCTTGGGCAAGACACTTTACTCTCTTCACCCCCAGTGTTTCCGCACACAGGCTTATGAAAGTGTGTGCCGTGCCTTGTGAGTGCCCTGGAGGTAGAAAAGCACCAGATAAATGTTAATGCCTTTATGTAATTTACCCTGATTTACTGTGACCAGCTTTAATTAAAATATCCAGTTATTTCATGTAGAAGTTTTCAGCTTTAAAGGCGGAAGTAAAAGGCTGGACTGGATGTCTTAAACAGGAGGGTTAGTGTTAGGGGGTTAGGGTTAGTTTATTTACCATCAATATGGGCCCTGGGGGAGTGGAAAACTCAACATAGTGTGAACTTTGAGTGTTCAAGCCCCTTGACTTTTCTTCCAAAGGAGGAGGTTTATAAAGCGAGTGTGGTGTGAATATGAAGGCCAATAGACTCTTGTTAGACAGAAATATGCAACATTTTAGATAATTTTGCCAGTGGTTTGCCAATGGGAAGATCACAGTGTAAATAAAGTTCTTGTGAGTCAATGTTAAACTGAGAGATGTACATGGAGGATAAATGACCTAAAACCTCTTTAACTTCGACTTCAAAACATCATTTACAATCAAAAGTGGAGCTAAACCAGGACTAAAGCATCTGCATCTGAACTAACCTCGGACCAAACCAGGACATGTGTGAAAGCCTCATTAATTCTGTACATCGATTTCAGTTGTGTCAGAGTTTGCAGCTCAGTATCTCGTCTCTCCTCAGTGTCCATCGACGGGGTGGAGTGGCACGACGTCAAGTTCTTCCAGCTGGCGGCGCAGTGGCCGACTCACGTCAAATATTTACCTGTGGGACTTTTCGGCTACAGCAAACCGTCATAGTGGCGACGGAAACCCCAACGCGAACCCTCGTCGACCTTTGCCCCGCGCTGCTTCTTTTACCACCCGAGGAAGAGCAGTGCAGGGCTGTAACTATTGTCACTTTATTGCCCCCCGGTGGATGTATGTGGTATTGTGTGTGTGTGTGTGGAGGCTGCATGCAATTGTGAATGTACAGTGTGTTTATGAGTGTTTTTCAAGGGGCTCACAGCACAAGTTAAAAAGCAAACTGCCACTTTCCGCTACGATGGGATGAAACTGCATGCAACTAATCACCGTTTTAAGCCCTGATGCCCTTCCGTGACTCGTCCACACTCTCGATGCGATGTCGCTCATTCATTCTTGCATGGATTTACAGTAAAAACTCACTCTCGTGCCACAAAAATTTAAAAATGGCATCCGTATTTGCATGTTTGAAGTCCTCTGCTTAAAAATACAAGCCGGCATGTCTCAAAGTCATAAACCGTCAAAATCTGCTCAGTACCATTTTAATTTCAAGGGCTTCCACTGAACTATATCGAATTCCTGTTCTAAAAGAAAGCGCGGCCGCGACAGGCACAAAATGAAGTTTTGGTTCCCCTTATTACTTGTGCGGTTTTGTGGTTTTCGGTGACGTCAGGGCAATAGAGGAATGCATTTATTTTTCTAATTCTATACTGAGCGACCATAACATTATGACTTTTAAGATGTGAAATTCATATCTGTGCATCTTTTCATTTTAGCTGTAATTGTGCAGAATATATTTGCAAAAAATATTAGTATAAATAATTTAAAGCATGTAAAAAATTATGGGTAAGGAGTTTGAATTTGATTAGGGACGAATTAAAGGTGCATATGTACCTTTTATGTAGAGAGTCCAACACTTACATGTGTCGATATTACTTTGCCTGTAATGTTCCACAGTTTGGCATTAAACCCAATGAAGACAAGCAGGTGGTGTCACAAGGCCAAGTTACAGGTCAGATCTGTGGAGAAATGACATCACACACGGTAAAAATGGTAAAAGTAGTAATAAGTTAGATATTTTTGAGCAATAAAAGTAGCTATAATTGAATAGACAAGAACATACTGTGGAATATTTCATCCAAGGTAATAAAAAAAATCCTACAAACAAAGAAATGACCCTCTGTGAGAAAAGTTACACAGTTAAATTAGCAGCAGCTCTTATGGGGAGTGGTGGTCATAATGTTATGGTTCATCATGTAACTATTATTTGCTATGCACTTACAAATCTGTGTGTTTGTGGCTGGTTTTCCCTCGTTTAAAACAAACAGACCTATCACCATTATGCAAAGTAATAATAACAATGGAACTAAGTAATGCATTTTCAAACTGTAGTTAAAAAAATGTACGTTTTTACATTTAGTTCCGATTCTTAAATACGCAATAAAGCACAAAGTCGTTCTCCAGCTGCCGTCACACCCTATATTTTTACAGGCAGCGGCTACTTTACATTACGTGGCTTTGATTTCTCTATTTTTCTGATCCAAACTGCTTATTCTATTGGCTGTCGTGAGACGTTCAGTGACAAGTGTATGTGTGTGTGGTGCGTTCATGTACCGTGGTCAAAAAATGTAAATATAATGTGAAAGAGGGCGCGCGGTGGTGCTTGAAAGATGCGGTCAGTATCACTCGCTGCAGAAATCTTGTCGTTCACTGTGCAGCTCGGTATAAGGCTAAACCTGCAACAAAATGAACGGTGCAAAGGTTTTAGATTTAATTTTTAAGGCAAAACTTGAAAGACGATATGGAAAATATGGCTCAAAATGTAAAATAAAAAAGATTCTCTGCCATTATAAAGATATGGTGCCCAGACCAAGACTCAAACTTCTCCAGTATCCAATTTTTTAACCATAAATGTCCCTTGAACGTCCCTAAATTCATATCCTGAACCAAGAAAACTCAAAACTAATACGAGAATCTATGGCACTTTCTTTCTAATCGTGCTCATCAAACAAACTGCATTTTATTTTTGCACAAATCGTTGCTTTAAAATCAGGTACAGGCCTTTAAGTGGTAAATTAACTATTCACACATTTCTTGTATCTGCTAAATATATTTTAATTATTTTATTTGCATATTTGGTCAAACAGAAATGAAATCACTGAATTTACAATTTTATTCTTGGCCTGTTAGTGACGTTATGCCTAATTCTGATTATTTCAAATAATTTAAAAAATGTGCTATAACAGCCTTTTCAAAATTTTATCTGAAACTTTTGCACCGTATTGTAAAAAACTAAACAAATTGAATGTATCGTACCATCCTGATTCAAGCCTTGTCCTCTGCACTGTAACTCTCCAGTATTGTATTAGCAAAACTAGTTTTCTTAATAGTGTTGTCTTGAATTTTTGCTCAGAATATTTGAGATAGACTTAAACAGTGTTGTGGTGTCGACACACGTCTCCTTATGTTACATTTTTAAGTTCAAACTGGGAGGATCAAAAGTAATTTATCTGTTTTTATACCGTTTTTCTTTCCAGATCTCACTATAAGATACTACTGTAGCCCAGATAACAAAAAATACACTGCAATATGTACTTAATTTGGTGAAGAAAAGAAAACTAAAAAGTTGAAATGAAAGTGATTGTGTTGTTGAAAAATATTGTAATTTATTGCTGGAAAAAAAAAAAAGTTTTGACCCTAAAATGTAATTTATCTTGAATATTGTTAAACCAAAATGCAAAACATGGCAATCAAAATGAGTAAATTATGAGCACTTTTTACTATTGCATCAAAAAGAAAATCTGAATTTAAAAAATAATAAACCTTAACATTTGTATTGCATTGTAATGTTATTCATTCATAGTGCATTTATGGCAGTGAGGTTTACTTACTAAATAGTGTTTTTGACGCCTTATCTTCAGTTGAAACTACTGTCAACAAAAATAATGTCCAAATGATTAAAGAAAAATTAATATTTGATGTATTTTATTCACCATTTTTGGTGCTGAAATAAGTGAGCCTTGTCCTGTCATTTCAAGAATGTTCTACCTTAAACTGATTTCCATGTTTACATGTCCTCTGGTCTTTGGATGTGGATTTGTACTGTACCCGTCTGTGGTTTTAATGTGGCTCTGTCCCTGTGTCCACACTGAGAGGATGGATAGAGATTAGAAACTGTTTGGTTCATCACAACTGTTTTGTCTGTGGTCAGCAGTGTCTTCTCTCTGCAGAAAAGTGTCTGATTTTAAAAACGTAATGAATAATTTAAAAACTCAATTACCTTACAGCTTTGTATATTCGCCCCGGAAATGGTTTCACTGAAAGAGTCTTAAGTATTTTTGCACACGCCATTGTTTCTTCAGCTTTTTTGCCTTTTGCCTATAACAGTAATAATAATGATGACAATAATATTAAACTTAATGCTTGTACATATCAGATAGTTCTTGTTAAATTGTATTTTCTGTTGTCTACATTGGACATGTTTTGTAGTTCTGCTTTTTCATGATTACGTTTGTCAATCAAACTGATGTGGGATGAAAAGTGGAAGTGTTCATTGTTTCATTTGTTTGTTTTTTTAATAAAAATGTTATTGATTTGTAATAATGTGTCTTTGGACTTTCTCAGTTACCAGATACTAGATTTAGGTCTAGATTTCAGAAAAGATGCAGCACCATTTTAGAACGCCATGCAATAATAACATGGCTTGAGGGAATACTAAAAAACATATTAACACATCATTTCAGGAGGTGTAATGTCATGTATTAAAGTTGTGTGCAGAGGTGCTCATGCAGAGGTCTGGGTTGGTGCAGTGCACATAAGTTAAAGGTGCACTATGAATCTGGTGGATGCCACGCCACTTCTCGTCTCATTGAAGATTTTATTGCCGTCTTTGCCTGGAATCATTCACATTATGGCATTAAACATATCCATCTTGCTAAAGTTCCTCCACTGATTCAACCTCTGACTTGTCCTGGTGACCTGCTTTGTGGAAATAGTCTAGATCAGTTAATGCCATAGAACAATACACACAAAACAATAACGTCTTCATGGCCACATGGTGACAGACCGTCCATCAGATCAGTTAAAGTGCACCTTTAACTTAGGGTGACCAGACGTCTCTTTTAACCCGGGACAGTCCCAGTTTTGAGCCTTGCGTCCCCTGTCCCAGGGGATTTATCCAAAACCAGTGATTTGTCCCAGTTTTATACAGGAAATGTCCCAGGTGTCCCTATTTAAAACCACTGTGATCCCTGCTGACAGTAAAGAGAGATATAAACTGACATCTGTAGGTAAAATAGAAAAATAAGCTGCTTAGAAATGACCAAAACACAGCGAAGACGTGACTAACTGACTCACATGTGAGTAATGAACAGGCCGAGTGTGTCTCTTCACAATTTTATTATTATTATTTGAAAATGGGGTCACCCTAAAACTATTAACTAAATGTAAAAAATGGATAGTAAAACTGATGAGCAGACCTAAATGCTAATGGTTTTATGACATTATAACAAAAAATGTGCAACTATTTACAATTTTGCAACCCTAAAATAGTATTTGGGCTTCACAAAAAGTTTGTGAAAAATTTATGATGAAATGTGTAATATATCTGTAGATGAAGTGAAAAACTGTTGTGGGCTAAACATTTCTGTGAGGATTTGTCCAGTAAAACCTCAATGTGGATTTTGTCTTTGTAAAAATGTTTAGTGTGGATGAGGATTTGTCCAAAAAAACCCCCAAAATGTGGATTTTGTCTTTGTTAAAAATGTTTTGTCATAATCCCTTGTCAAATAAACTAATTGTAATTTAATCTGGGCTATGATATCACTCACATTTTTTTTAGCCTCCAGTTGCCTCCATTCCGAAATTTAAAATGTTTTTGTTTACAGTTTTGCAAAGATTTTATAAATGCTGTTTTGCGGTGACATGTCCGGTACAGATGTGAGTTTATTTTGAAAACCGGAAGTAGTTTCGCCTTTTCACTAAGCTAACTTCACAAAGGTTGTCTGGAGCATCACAACACTGTCCCACCGCTTTGTTGGAGGGGCAGAAAACACCGCACTAGTTTTCAATGAAGGTAAGAATCCGACTTTTTGCACCCCGTTACCGTGTATCTACATCTTCAGATCATATTTGGACGCAGTTGTTTTACCTTTGGCTGTAATTTGCCTGTTTTATGGACGATGCAGTCGCGGCGAGGTCCATAAATGTGTCACCTCCTCCTCTTTGGTTACAGGTTGCGCTTATGAAACCACTACATTATCCGCGTTATAATCAAGCTATGCTAACTGCGCGCTGTCTATTTTATTTTCTTTGATACGGCAAGCTAACTTTGTATGTTTAGATAACACTCTTCAAATCGTGGCCTATCTTATTTACGTTTTATTTGTCGTTATGTTCCTCTAACTGTCAATTTAATTCACATTTTGGGTGCGTTTTGAGCACGTTTTGGGTCGGTTTCGTGCGTAATGCTAACCGTCGGTCACCTTCATTGATTGGATGCCAAGCCAGCAAACGTCCCTCTTTCACAACACCAGTAGCAACAACAGGCCTCGGCTATTTCACCGGCTTTTGTCATTCGTTATAATGGCGTCAAATAACCCAGATTATCTCTTATCGCTTGTCTGGGCTTTTACGCACGCAACGCGGTATTACAAAGTGCGTTTTGGGGTAGTTTTGGACGCGAAAAGAGGATGGAGGAAGCGTGGATAGTGGTGCATTGCAGTGAGTGTTGAGGTAGCGGATGGGTGGGGAGGATGGCGGACTTGGAGACGGGAAAGACAGGTGCGTAATCGTCAACGCAGCGAACGGGAACACGGATAAGGAACCATTATTTGGCACAATTGCGCTTTGAGTTCTCTCTGGCCTCTGCAGCTGTGGGGATTAATTTACATCCGCACTGTCAACCTTCAGGACAAATGGCTTAATCTGATATCCCTCAATGTCAGAGGACAGTCATCGTGTCCGCCTTCTATTATAGGTTTGGGAGGCTGTGATTGGATGAAAGCTGTTTTTGTGCACTTATGGCTCCTAAAATTTCCACCCAGGAAAGCAGAATGTCTCTCTTGTCAAATTGTCTAAAAAGAATGAAAAAGAAAGAATCCAACTTTTACAATGCCTAAAAAGTTGGGCCTATGATTAACCTACAACACATCCTGTACCTATACCCACATGACAAGTGTTATTTGACAATATATAATGTAAAAAGTTGAAACACATGCACATTTTTCATGAGTTTTAGAGTGATGAGTAAATAGGACCTTAGCCATATCAATTAACAATTTCAAACCCATATATCACATGCTGTGAATGAGGTGGGAAAGTCCTCAAAATGTTTAAAAAAATAATATTTCTGACACAATAATAAAATAACCTTCACATAAAAATCAAATATCTTCTAAGAATGCTGCCTGTCTGATATTTTTATCATCTTAAAAAGGTTAACATATTTTCAATTCATTTTACATTTAACACATTAACTAAACAATGCAAACATTGGTTTCTTAATTCCATAGGTCTCATCTTATATCTCTGCTCCCATGTAAACCCGATGAGTGTTGTTTTAATTGGCTTAGGTTCCCTCACAGACACGTGTTGTAATCTGCTGAATCCTCCAGGAGTGATCTAAGCAGGACTCATACAGGACATGAGTTTGTACCGTTATCATAAAGTGTCCTTTGTCCTTTGGCTGAAAGCTGATCTGTTCATTAAATAGACAAAAAAAAGAAAAAAGAAATGAGTCACTCCTTCACCCATGACACTTGGTCCATATGAGGATATAAAGAGGTTTTCTATGTTTTAAAACACATAATAAATTCTAACATTTTGACATTTTGTGCAGCAACTTTCTCTCATTTGGCATAATACAAACATATATATTCACCAAAAAGCTCCCCAGACAGTAACATACTATACAATACAGATCAATACAAAATGACAACAACATTAGCCATCCAAAAAGCTTAAAATGCATGAATAATGGTCTAAAGGTTATTCTCTAACTTTGTCCTCGTGTGTCCCTGTAGTGGGTATAAAAGGAGGCAATGTCCACCATGGTGTACCCGCGTGAGGAGTCCCTGGAGCGGCTGAGTCAGGATGAGATCGTGCTCAACACTAAAGCGGTGATGCAGGGACTGGAGACGCTCAGGGGGGAACACGCCCAGCTCCTCAACTCTCTGCTGGACTGTGCTCAGCCTCCCGCCGCCCAGGAGAAGTCTGGAGCTCTGAGGAAGAGCCTGGAGGCCATCGAGCTCGGCCTGGGGGAGGCGCAGGTGAACACAATAAAAAATTTCCCCAAATTTGCTAGGTTTAATTTCAATTTAGGCAATATTTATCTATGCGCTTTCACTAATACTAAGCTTGTTCAGTAATTCAAATTCAAATTGTATTTATTAGGGAAATGAACTTAAGAATTTGAACCATATTTAAGACAAGTAGTGAATTTAGTTAAGTTTCAATGAAGAAAACATTCACTTGAACTACTTTTTTTTTCCTGTCGGATTATGTGTATTTTAAGAACAACTTTTATAGAAGTTGAGTCACAATGAGTCTCAGTGGACCTTATGCATACCGTGTTACTCCTGAAAATTAAAGATTGTTCTGTTAATATTATAATACAGCAGGCAGGGCTAGTTCTTCCATTAAAATTAACGGTTTGCTTAATCCCACGGAGGATTTGGATGTTCCCTCAGATGCCGAGTGTCGACTGTATTTATGGTCACAGCGACCGGTTTAAGATTTGTGCTCGATTTGGAAATTAAAGATCGATTCTCAGCTCTGACAATTTAAGAGTGTCTTCCCAGCCTTTATGTATGTGACAGAAATCTTAAATCTCACTCTCCAGGTGATCATTGCCCTATCCAGTCACCTGAGCGCAGTGGAGTCGGAGAAGCAGAAGCTGCGCGCTCAGGTGCGGAGGCTCTGTCAAGAGAACCAGTGGCTGAGGGATGAACTGGCGAGCACCCAACACAAACTCCAGCGCAGCGAGCAGAGCGTGGCCCAGCTCGAGGAGGAGAAGAAGCACCTCGAGTTCATGAACCAAATCAAGAAGTTCGATGATGACGCGTCGCCTTCCGAAGACAAAAACCAGAACAGCAGCAGCGGAGGAGATGGACCCAAGGACAGTCTGGACGATCTGTTCCCCAACGACGATGACCAGGGCCCGGGTAAGACTGAGCTGCTGCAGCCTGGTACATGGAGCAGTGAGTTTAAGGAGCTAGGACACATTTACTTTTAACTGCTACACTGAAACAGGAATATCCAATCTTAACTAGTGTTGTCATACTCGACATACTCAAAAAAACCCAAACTAGGTTAATTTCTGTCCTGTAAATGTGACTTTTTCAGTGTTACCTACTATACTACCCAGTATCCAGTATCAATTAGTATCTGATTTTATAGAGCTCACTGTATAAAGCACTTTTAAAATCACAATCAACCAAAAAGCGGCGCAAAAAATAAAAAACTGTACAAAAACACATGAAAGTATTATTGGCACACTGGAGTAACTTTTCTGTTTGCAGGTGCTTGTCTTTGGCTATAATGTTCCACAATGTGGCCTTAACCTTACTGTATTTATCACCATGGAAACTAGTGACGCAATCGAGTGACCTTGTTCACAGTAAGAATTTAGTACATTTTTAAGCCATACTGTGGAACATTCCAGACAAAATAAAAAACATCTCAGTGAAGAAAAGCAGGTGCCGAACTCAAGTGTTGCACAGAGCATCAAGTACAAGTCAAAATCAATCCTCAAACTTTGTTAAAAGTCAAAAGAGGAAAAAGAAAATGTGTTGTTTTTGTGCTATTAAGTATTTACCTACAACAAACCAACAAATGTCATTACCACACAATTAAATTTAAATATACAATTGAGCTTTTAACAGACAAAGACAACAAGCTGATGAAACCTGCGGTGCGTTTCAAAGCTTTGTCCTTTTAGAAATGTTAACAGAGAAGTTATCTAAATGTGTCTAAATGTTACAGTATGTTAACATTTTGTTAGAAATGAAGAGATGATCTACTTTAACTTGAAACTGAAAATATTTAAGTAGAATTTAATGTAGGATTTATTAGTTTTTATGTAAAGAATCGATCTGAATTATACAGGGATGAAAAGGTATTTGTTGTATAATTACAGTCTATGCGATTGTAGTTTTCATACAATTTTCAGTCATATTTTTTAATAGAAGTGGGCGATATCTTGATATTTAAAATGTATTGAGATATTTCTTTAACATGAAATGGATTCTGACATATCGTATATATTGACAACCAGCCTGGGCGCTACAGAACTCTCAAAAAAAAGGACAACTGGCTAAATATATTGAAATTTATTTTTTTGCTCCATATCCCCAGCTCTACGATTTAGACAATGTCCACATTTTGGATTTCCTGTATTTTGAAGTGATCAAATAAAGCGTCCCCATGTTAAGTGTAGCAGCAGGCGTAGAACCAGCAGCCCCGTCCTCCTGCGAGCTCAATGTTTATGCCACATTCTGCTGAGAGTTTACACAGGAACACAAGCTGTTCATTGAGTTTTATTTAGAGCTTTATTTTTCCGCTTTAGCTCAAAGGTCCTTTTACACCAAATGTTAAAGCTGAGCAGTCTGTTTGCACTTTTCCCTTTCCAACTCAATTTTGTGGTTTGCTAATTGACTTTTTCATAAGCAAATGGCACAAAAACATGGGGACTGAACGATGGGAATAGTAATTTGAAGAATAAAGTGTGTCTATAAAGTGAAATTTCTGCACTTTTATAGTTAATTTTCTATTTTTATGCAATACTTGAAAAACAACTAAGACGTGTACCAAGTTGTACATTTCTGATGCACGGCCATAATGGTTATTTAATACTGTCATTAGGGTAAAAAGATGGTGGGTAACTAACTTAAAAACGTATCTGTGCATTTGGACGTATAGCTCCTACACCTTCTCCCAGTGCCATTAGTAAAACCAGAAAGTGCTGAGCCTGAGGGGGTTGAATTATTGATGAAGACGTGTACCCCACATCTCTTTGAACTCTGCTTTTCATCTTTTCGGTTTCTATAGGAGCCACATACTCTAGACCAGACCTGGTCTTTGTACAGCTCCAGGGCCACATACGCTCCTTTGGTTGACTCTGACTGCCTCCTTTAAGCTAATTTAGTTAATTGGCTAATAACAAAATATATATGTGCATATTTTATCATTTTACCTCATGCATGGATGGACTAAAGCTGCAAAAAAATTGCCCACCCCCATATGGTTGATCATAAATATTTTACTTTGTGCTGATCGATATTTTTGGCTGCCTAAAACCATAAAGCAACATAAATTCAATTAACATCACAAGTAAATATTTCTGTGTATTTCTGACATATGAGGTACACAGGCTTTTACAGTTCACTCTAGTGTTTGTAGCGTTAATTAAATTTTACAGTTACGAGTTTTTTTGTTCCCATTGTGCTCTGAAACCCCATTATTTTTGTACAATGTAAAAAAAAAAAAAGAGACAATTACTGGTCTCTCATTGCTGTGCATAAAAAACAGACGATTTAACTTGGGGGGGAAAAAAATCTCTCTTTTATTGAAGTGTCACAAGTTGTAGTCACATGTTCAGAAATGGCCCCAGAGGAGGTTGGACGGAGGACAGTGCTCACATTTACTGTTTCCTCCTGAAGTCGTTGCTTTGGTTTAAGTATTGTAAAGTGTTCATTTCTATACATGTGATCGAGAGAAGAGTCACTGAGTTCCAAGTCTGTCAAGAGGCGTAGTTAGAGGTTGAGCTATGAAACTATAAATAAATGCAAGATTTAAGTTTAACGCAATACTGCTGAACATTCCAGGCAAAACAATAACCTTTCTATCTCTAAGCAGATGTTATGGAAAGAAAGTTACATCTACAACTACTATTCACTATTGAAATCAGTAATGAGGATCAAGTCTTTAACAGTTTGATATTTTACTAATTCATGGTTTATTTGCTCAGTTTAAACTCTGCTCTCCTCTTGCCCGCAGCCCAGCCCAGTGGGGAAGTGGCCGCTCAACAGGGAGGCTATGAGATCCCAGCCCGCCTCAGGACCCTCCATAACCTGGTGATCCAGTACGCGTCACAGGGCCGGTACGAGGTGGCGGTGCCCCTCTGTAAACAGGCCCTGGAGGATCTGGAGAAGACGTCCGGACACGACCACCCCGATGTGGCCACCATGCTCAACATCCTCGCTCTGGTCTACAGGTCAGGAGTACAGCAGGCTAATGGTGCTAATGCTATCAGGCAAAGTAGGCCTTCAAGTACAGTATATTTCTGACTATAAGGCGCATCTAAAATCATGACATTTTCTCAAATATCAACAGTGGCGTTATAATCCAGTGGCCTTATGTATGACCTTTGGTTGTGTTTAACCTCCAACCGATTTGATGTTGTCCACATTGGTCTAATAACATATTAGTGGGCGTGTCAGGAGGAGTAATATGTTGGCCACATATAGGGCGACTGTGCAACATACCGGTAGTTCTGCCGTGTGCTGTACAAGGACCCAAAATGCACCTGTTAAGAGACATGCACCATGCAGATTTCAGGTTTTGTATTTTAGTGTTAAAACTGAACAATGTTATGTGTGGACAATGACACAACTGACATATTATTTGATACTGCGCCTTACAATCCGGTGCTCTTTATAGCCCGAAAAATACGGTAATGATTATTTCAGAATAATGGAAAGCTCCTGTTGAAATATCACTCACATTCCACATTCATACGTTGGCAAGCTCAAGGGCACAACTGTTCTTTCTGAGCTATTGCCGCTCTTTGCTCATACTTTATAGACCAATGCACAGCTGTTGGTGCTATAGTATGTTTTCAAATGCCTCATACATATTTATCATCACATTTTCTGCGTAACTTGTACTTGGCTCACCGTTTTTTGACAAATAAACGGAGAAAACAACAAGAGCTGCAATTTTTGAGCTTTTTGACCCAGTAGTCTTTTCATCCTCATTTTTTTTCCTTTGTCTTCTCCGTTCAGATCTGTACACTTGCTTTTCTTGCTTGAGCTGCCTCGAGAAACAGACGATTTGTGTCATGTTATTGTTCATAATGTTATACCTGATCGCTCTATTTGTTTGTATTTGTTGCACAGGGATCAGAACAAGTACAAAGAAGCGGCCCACCTCCTGAATGACGCGTTGGCCATCAGAGAGAAGACCCTGGGGAAGGACCACCCGGCTGTGGCTGCGACACTCAATAACCTGGCTGTGCTGTACGGGAAGAGGGGCAAATACAAGGAGGCGGAACCACTGTGCAAGAGGGCGCTAGAGATCAGGGAGAAGGTGAGCGGGCGACTTCACTGTCAGCAGGGCCAAAGCTCTCATAGATGTTGTGATTGATGTCCTGTGTGTCGTTCAGGTTTTGGGGAAGTACCACCCGGACGTGGCTAAGCAGCTGAATAACCTGGCGCTGCTGTGTCAGAACCAGGGCAAATACGACGAGGTGGAGTATTACTACAGAAGAGCTCTGGAGATCTACGAGTCTAAACTGGGAGCGGACGACCCCAATGTGGCCAAGACCAAGAACAACCTGGTCTGTACCACACTTATGGGTCAATCACATGTTTTTCACCCAAAGGAACAGTACATAATTCTGTACTTTGAGTCAGGTGCATGTTCTGTCTTCACTTAACGCTTTACTCTGTCTTGTCAAATAACTAACATTTTACACAAAGAGTGACAAACCTAAAATGTTAATTGAAAGCACATTTTCAATCACCAGTCCCAAGATTGACTGTAGTTTTGTTTTGTTTTTTTACAATAAAAAGATAATAAATCAACTTTTTACAGTAATTTGTAATTGTTAAATGTACAAAAATAAAGAAGAGGTTTAGAAATAAATTGAAAGTGGTGGTAAAAGTAATAACACTGTAAGTAATTCTTTCATCCTGATTGAATTTGCTCTGTAACTTCATTCGTGGGGTCTGTGGATATTCCAGTCCTGTATAAGCCTAATTGATTGTGTCTCCTCCTCAGGCCACGTGTTATTTGAAGCAGGGGAAGTTCAAAGACGCAGAGGCGCTGTACAAAGAGATCCTGACACGAGCACATGAGAAGGAGTTTGGGTCTGTGAACAGTGAGTACAACATGTGACCAAATCTAATGTACACACATTATTACAAACCGCACTGTTAATGTGTATGTTATGGACACAACTTCAAGTGTCCTTACATTATTTTACTTCAAAATGGGAATCTTTTATATATTTTAAAATGGTTAACACAGTTTATTAAATATGTATTAATTTAACACAAAGAACGTTTATTTGCTGTTGTAAAATTAATTGTAGCATCTGCTGCGTTCGTTTATCCATCGCTCACTCAGATCTCAGATATGACATTACGTCCAAGCTTCAAACATTTCATTATGTTTCGTGTGTTTGACGAGAAAAACATGGACGCTAACCTCAAAGCTGTTGTTGCTTTAGCATTGGGCGAGTACCAGGCTCCAAAATAACTTCAACTATACAACCTTGAGGAAGAATTCAGTATAAATAGTATAATACAGTGTATTAGTGAAGTGAAAGTCTTGATGCACATGATAGTCGATCATTTTGGCACATTTGCTAGTAGGAAATGGGCTAAAAACATGAGCGACATTGACTACCAAACCTATTGGCAGTGATACAGATGCAGTAAGGTACTCCAATAATACAAGTGACTGAAATTGCCATTTAAATCAAAGCGTCAAACACAATGAAAACAATTCATACAACTGACACTGGGCACAGCCATCTTGGATTCTATCTCGAAAACTTTGCTCGAGTTCCGGGTTGTGCTGTCTGAGGAAAAGTGGAGATGAGATGATGATAATTTACCATCAGTACGGGACCCAGCACCCAGAGAGACGAAGCTTTAAACCATTGTGCCATCCACTTCAGTCTCGTGCAGTCCAGTCTGGCTACGCTTCTGTTGTAGGGAGTATTATACCTCCAATGTCACAGGCCACGTTGAGGAATCTGTTGTATACATAGAGATGCTCACAATATGGCATTAAACTTATCCATCTTGCATTTATTCATTCTTATTAAGCAGAGTCACTGTTCCATGAATCTGATCTATACTTGCCTTTTTTTGTATGAATGAAATGTATTTATGTTGTATTTAAACACTGATTCAAAGGGCCTACGTGTGAGAATACATCCCACTGTATCAAACCAGTCACATATTTTATTATGAAATGATTAAGTCTGTAAACATTATGTGAGATTGTGGCTCCATTTCTTTGGGCAGTGGGGCTGTTGTTCCTTTTATAAATTGTTGGGTCACCTTTGCCTTCCAAATCCCTAAATCAACTCGACCACTAGACACGCAGCATGAGCCTGGTCCTTTGTTGTAGCGTCTGGAGTCAGATCCAGTTTTGATTCGCCCCTCCCTCCTCCTCCCTCCTGCTGCCATCGTGGGACAGTGGATTACCCTAATGCCTCCACTATAAGCCCGCCACAACTGTGTTCTTATGACCAGCGCGAGGGGCCCCGGCAGGAATTTGGATATTTTCACAATAAGTCATGCAATAACTATTTCAAAATAAAGTGAACAAGGTGATGAAAGTGGATGCGGGTCAAACACAATGGATGTATTATATGGATTATAACATACGCTTTGTCTATTTGCAGATGATAACAAGCCCATTTGGATGCATGCAGAGGAACGCGAGGAGAGCAAGGTTAGACTGTGTTCTCACATTGGCCATGAGGACTGTTTATAAAGTCTGGTATAAACTTTTACGACCAGACACCAGGAAAATGTAAAATATTTTGATTGTTCTCGTCCTTGGCTGTTTTTCAGGGGAAGCGTAAGGACTGTGGACCATATGTGGAGTACGGCAGCTGGTATAAAGCCTGCAAAGTGGACAGGTAGAATCTATATTACATTTAATATAATGAAGAAGCACTTTGTTTGTCAGAAATGCACCACACTAATTTAATTTGGTATATAGAAATATTAGAGAAGGACTTAACTCTGGCCCTATTTATTTATTTATTTATTTATTTTTAGTTATTTGAGCAAAATCTGTCTTGTCGCAGCACAGAAGTGTTGTATAAGCAGTTCTTGAGGTCAAAATATGTCTGTGTGCTCTCTGCATCTAATTATAAAATGTTTTAATGTGCTTGGCCTTACTGTGACTGCAAAATTGTGAAAAGCACTTATAAACTCATCACAATGAACCATTAATAATGCTCAGAATGCATAAAGAAAGAAATAACTTTGGACTACTGCAAACTACTGCAAGACCTTTTTAAGATACAGCCTCTTTAACTTGATAACATTTCAAAATATTTGGAAGTGATTTTCATGCATTACTTTTATGTTTATGATATATTTATGCACAAAAACATGACCCATTGTGGTGCCAATCTGTGGGTTTTATGAAGTGATGAGTGATGATGGGGAAACTGAATATTTTGTCTTTGTGCCTATTGCTAAAACCACTCATTCTGACTCTTCACCTTTTTGTTTGCAGCCCCACAGTGAATACCACACTCAAAAGCCTGGGGGCGCTGTACCGTCGCCAGGGGAAGCTGGAGGCAGCAGAGACTCTGGAGGAGTGTGCCAGCAAATCCAGAAAACAGGTACAGAGCTCAACAGAACTCCTGTGGGCACAGACAGTCACAGACAGTGTCTTCGGTCTCCTGCTGTTTTATTTATTCAAAAGCCACATGAAGCTGACATTAAAATGTGATTTACAAACACATTATAAAAGAGAGATTTCCTTGACTTCGAGCCACATTTGCATTAGTGTTTCATAATAATGCAGATGTATATAGATAGAATAGCCGCACCTTTTAATTAAATGAACAATACATACGTTTTCTGGTAGAAGGTCCGGCACCTGCTTCTGCTGACAGATGTTAGTGCTTCACCTGAAATGTTTATCTATAACATGATTTATTCCCATGGTAATGAGCAGGGCAGTTTACAGGTCAGGTCTGTGCAGAGGTGACCCCGCTCAGAGTAACAGTGCACGCTTTTCAAGGTATTTTTGAGCAACAAAACACTTGAAATTGAACAAATGTTTGATAGATACAAGTGATGCCATGTTGTGGAACAGCCAAAGCAATAAACTCTCCATGGAGACGAGCAGGAAAGGCATCCTCCACTCAAAAACTTAGTGCAACACAGTGCACATTTAAGCATGAACAAAGACTCATAATGAACCAATAGTTTTATCAAGAATCATCTGCACTTTGTAGTACTGCACACAAAAAGAAGCAGATGTCAAATTTAAGAAATGTAACAACTAAAAGATTAGAATAGTTAAGTAAATGTTTAAGGAAAATTACTAAGGTACTTTTGGTCAAATTAAATCAATAGAAACATCTGAATAGATTCTCCCGCCAACATGTAGTAGCAGGACTTATGGGTTTAATTTTGTCGCTGCTGCAGCTTTAGAAACAGTCACTTACCTGCTGCGTTGTTGTTGGAAAGGGCCATATATTTCCTCATTGTTTTTGTGCTTGTGTCTGAAGGGGATTGATGCGTTTAACCAGAGCAAAGTGGTGGAGATCCTGAAGGACGGAGGAGAGCGGAGACAAAGAGAGAATGGACCTCAGCAGGGAGAGGGCGATGACTCTGCTGAGTGGAACGGGGTCAGTGCAGCCTGCAAATACAAAACTCTGCATGTGAGAGGTTTAAATAGTAACACATGTGAACTGGTAAAGTTAAATCTAGTTATCTTATCTTAGTTGGTACACTTAGAAAAGCAGGGAGGTACATGTTATGATGGTGTAAAAGCATAAGAATTAAACACCATTGAATCATAAATATCTTTGCAGGTGAACACACAAAAAACATTAGTAGGTGTGTCCCTCGGTGCACTAATACGAATATATTTTGTCCCCCTGGTGTAACCCCTGGGTTCGACTGTATTTCAGGAGGGTAATGGGTCCCTGCGTCGCTCCGGCTCCTTTGGAAAGATTCGAGACGCCCTGAGGAGGAGCAGTGAGATGTTGGTGAAGAAGCTGCAGGGGAGCGGACCCCAGGAGCCCCGTAACCCCGGGTAACTGACCCCAAGAGACCGAACCGTGTCAGGAAATACACCACGTCCTATTCATCTGCATTGATTTATACCTGGGGGACGATTCAGTTGTTGGAGCTATTTTCTAATTTATGTTGTAATGTTGTTTCCTCATCAGAAACGTACCCAGAGTTTTGTTTTGCTTAATCATTTGGATGATTTTACCCCTGGAATTGCCATTTTCTATATAACTAGGAAAAAAATTACTTAAAAGCTTTGGTGTTGTAGACAGGCTAATAATTAAGGATTACTCCAACATGTCTGAATGAAACAAAACACAACTCGGATAATGTTTTAGATATTATAGCACAGCTTAATACTCTCAAGAATGAATTGTCTGTAATATAGGACATTTTCTTCAGTCTTCTTTTGTCATTATAGAGTCTCATAAGGCCATTTTTGTATCATTAGAAAATGTGTGTGGCTTGTAGCGCTAAAATTAGACTTTGATTTGACTTGCAAATGACTCAAAGGCAGAGTTGTACAATGTAACCTTCTACTGAACTAAAAAGCACCTGTAATATAAATTAGCACTGTTGTTTTATGCCTGTATTTCCCACATATTAATGAAATAATTACTGGTTACAAACATATTCTGCTTTTCTACCTCTACTGGGCACTCAAAGCACTTTATATAAAACAATCACTCATTCATACACCAGTGTACGCTGAAAGATTTGAATATAGTTATCAACGTATCATAATATTAATTAAACCAAGCTTTTTTCATAACATATTAGCAATGGAAACAGCTTCTCCACATGCATAGATACTTCTAATAATATTTCTATACTGGTGGACATTTTTAAAGCAATGAACAGCTTTATTATTTTAAGTTGTGCACATGTAAATCTTTTTTCTTTACATTTTTTCTTTAGAATGAAAAGGGCCAGCTCCCTCAACTTTCTCAACAAGAGCACAGAGGAGACTGCACAGGTAACACTGCACTAACTGTTCTGTCCATTTAAAACAATTTCGGAATTGTCAAACGCAATTTTTTTTGTCCTTTTTTAGGATGACAACTCTGCACTGTCCGAATCCAAGGTGTTGAGCGCCAGCAACGTGGACCTGACCCGACGCAACTCCCTGATTGGTTAGCTCGACGGGAGGGGGGCGGGACTTTGACGCGTCATTCAACGACTCCTATAGATGTCAAAATCACTTAGAGCATATTTTTAAAACCTCGTTAAGCATCGTCATTTCAGACATTTGAGATCGCTGCTATTCTTGCTGTACAAACGGCTATGTACACATTTATTAGCATGCTGCTCCATAGAAAGTGAATGTGTGCACCTCATACACTGTAGATCTTAAAATGCATATCTGAAGTTATCTAGCTAATTACAATGTAGGCTGGGTTAATATCAGATTAGGTCAGAAAGATTGTAAATTTCACCTATAGCATGAGCAAAGCTGCGGCTAACCAATCATTAAACTTAGAGAAAGGAGATGGTTGAACTATGTAATGCCTACACTTTATTTAGCCTTAATTATGTCTAAAAACACTTAATTAATAATGATCAAATCGTTTATTAAGCAGGATGCAAGTTTAGTTACTGTACCTGATTTTGCTGTACCTGAATTTAACTTAAAAAACGTCCTAATTATTCATCGCCACGACTTTATAATCGCTTTTTTTGCCGTTATGATAAAGCTAATGACAACTAGCATGCTAATGGCTCGCTTCCTGATTAACGCAAGACAAATTTTGCTCAAATACATGTAAGAAAAAATCAGGTACAGCATATTTTAAGTCGTTCTAACTTCCAACCCCTTAAATAAGTCATAACTGAGCCTGAATCGTTCTTACTAAACTATTACTTCATTATGAGTTAAGTCTTTGTTCATGCTTATTAAGGCTAATTAAGTGTAAACGACTTCTCAAAGCAAAGGTGTTTTCAAACGTTAGCGCTAACCATCTTAAACCTCACATTTTGCCTTCTTGTTTTTGTACATATCGTTTTAAATTATTGATGTTTCGATCTGTGTTTTGTGCATGTTTATTTCACTTGGTTTACGAACTTTTTTGGGGTCCTGGAAGTCGGACTGGAAAATACAAATACGAAGAAAAGACGAATTTAACTGAACAAAACGAGTACCTCCAATCACTACAATTGTGAGTCTTATTGGTATTTATTGTGACTGAATCTTATATTTTTGCACTTAAAACCTGAAATCAAAATGTATCGTGGTAAAAAGCACTGTTGTCCATACATTTGTTTAATATGTATAATGCAAATTGTAAAGAGAAACCAAAATATGCTTAACAATTTGGATATTTTAAAGATGCACTGTGTAGCTTTTCTGTAAGAGGATTAACGTCTCGTCATGGAGATGTTGCTGCTTTGTCTGGAATGTTTCACAGTTTGGCATTAAACACCGTCTGTCATAACTACAGATATTCACATTGCTCAAAAGTACCATGAAAAATACATAAAGTTTAATACATTTTTTGGGGCATTCCAGGTAAAAGCATCTCCACAAAGACCAAGGACGGACCTTTCACCTGAACAGTGGCAAAGTGCAGCTTTTAGAGAAATTATAAAAAGATTTACTTGTAAATTTATGGAAAATTCTGGAAAAAAAGAAAAAGTTTGATGTCGTCGAAACCTCTTGAGCCTTTTTTCAAACATCTCTTGACTGAAGTTAGTTTAGTTTACAATCACGTCACTGTATTTCTTGTGTTTTTCTTGTACACCTAAGTGACAATGTTCTTTCATCACTGACTGTTGGTTTAAATGTGTAAAACAATCCCTCGTTTTCAGAATGGAAATCTCTGAATGAAGACACTTGCATTGTTAAGCTTTGTGCAGTACCTCTGTAGCCCACTAGGGGACGGCAAACCTCACTTTGAGACTCACTGGTCTGAACTGATTTTCTGAATGAGACGGAACGTTGTGCAGGTGATGCAGTTAAATTTGAACATCTTATTGTTTTTTTTACTTGGTTATTTGCTGATGTCGACCAAAGCAGAACAAATACCAAGAGAATAGTCCTTAGAATGTATAGGATGTGTATAGAAATATATGGGAATTATGTAGGATTTCTCTTCTAAACCTTCTTACTATAATTAAGGTTAATCTTGAAAGTTAAATTGTTCTCTAATTGAGTTAACAAACTATAGGTTGCTTCAAAAATCCTGTGTCCAAATGTATCTTAACAAGTTTTCATTTTTTATTTTGTAGATGAAAAAACAAAGTGAACAAGGTGTAGAAACCATTGAAATCAATTATTTAAAAAATGATTTGGAAGATAAGTTGGTTGGATAAGTTAGTTTATCACAAATATTGTACAAAAATGATAGTATTTTGTGTATGCCACATAGTCACTCATTCACAAAACTATGTCAAACCTCTATTCTTAGGATACAAACGCTTATAATGAACTAGTCCAGTGGAATTAAAGGTTTGCTGTGTAATGTTTCTAAAGGAGGATTTACCACCTGCTTGTCTCCATGGAGATGTCATAGCTTGGTCTGGAATGTTCCACAGTAAAGCATTAAACATACAGAGCTTAACAAATGGATCAGACATCGCCCAATATAAGGAGTTTACACAGTTTTTCTGTTTACGAAAATATCTTTTTGTTTCTGTAATGGTTAAACTGCCAGTACGTGCAAGATCTTTTTATCAAAATTACATCTTTAATGATAAAATATAACTATTGTTGCTATAAATTTTCAAGTTTAATGTTTTCCAAAAAGTCATCCAAAGCAAGTCACAAAAGATATTCACATTTTTGTTATTATTTGACTATTTTGCTGTTTAAATTGGTGTTTTTCTTAATCAGTAACAATGAAATAGTTAATCTGAAACAAGTTTTTGATATACAATGACTTTAATAAATTTGTTAATCACTGTATCTAACATTTATTTCCACTTATGGGCCCATAACCTGCTCTAATGTTGATCTGTTTAATGCCCTATTGCGGAACATTCCAGGCAAACCTCCACCAGAAAATGTACAATGCGCCTTTAAGAAATCAGAAACTCCCAGTTCAATTACCCGCTGTTACGAAATGATGCTCGAGTCGTTCTAATTCTCTGTAGATACGTGGACACTCAGTTTATTTAAAATCAGTGTAAATAAAACGAATAATGTAAAGTGCAGATTTCAAAATGGTGTCCAAATATTTATAGACGTGTATACTGACTACTACCTACCCACTGCTCTCATAAAACTGTACTGTACCACTGTGTACTGCTGCTGTCTCGCTTCTCATGATACGGAATTGTAAAAGGGGCCAATTAAATGTCAATAAAAATAGCTTAACTTTTGAACTTTGCTGTTTCGTTACTTTCATCATTCACATTATTATTATTGGTGTTAACGTGTGTGTCGTTTTTGCGCTTGGTCTAAATAAGGTATGTCTCTTCTGTAACTTCCTGCCAAAGGAAATAAAGCCACCGCAGCCAGTTCACAAGAGAAGAAGAACAAGAATGGACCCATGAGCCGTTGTGCAATCAAACAAAGACGACTCTGCAGCTCCGTAAGCCGGTAAGATCCTATTGTTTGTTTGATTTTGCTCTGAAAATGTCCAACCTTAAATATAAATGTGCATGTGGTTGATTTGGGCTTTAAATCCTAGAGTTGTGCAGTTGTTTCTCATGCAAAATTGTCTGCAAAATTGGTTTATTGATGTGAATTAATTATTGTTTCTTCAAATCAGCCTGTCACCTTTTAAAGAAACTGTACTTTTCACTTTTCAGACTAGTTTTCTTGCAGCTTTCTTCTACTTAAGTGCTGTTTTTATTGAAGTAACTTTATCTTACTTGAGTTTTGATTGATCGTGAGAAATTATTTTTTCATTGCGCAGCCCCAGATCTATTTTGTTTTTGGGAATTCTTTTCAAATTGCATTAACTTAAAATGATAAATCACACGTTGCCCTGGCAGTTACTCTCACTGCAACATCAGTGCAATTTTCTTTTTTTAAACAAAAGTCATAGCTAATACAAAACAGCTGATATTAGTGAACTCCATCCAGTAAGTCAAAGTAAGACTTGCAAAGACAGAAAAGACACACACACACACACTCCCTGCACACGATGAGGACGAGGGGGAAAGGCCGAGAGGGAAGAGACATGCTTCAGATGAGTGACTTTATGGAGGTTTTACATTACTGAGTCCCAGTCGTCTGCAGAAGCCTTCAGATAAACTGTTTTGCAGCAGTAGCAGTGAGGTCAGACCTTAGCTTCAGCCCCAGGTAAGAGCATGGAAATTTGAAACAAAAATAGCATCTTTTTGAATTTATTTTAATTGCAGTCGTGGCTTTATGTGGCACATTTGAGCAAAACTGGCCAATCTGCAACCTCCAGAGCCAAACATGAACTTAAAAAATACTAATTTCAATCAACATTTAAAAATACTCAGAGCAGTTTTCCCAAATATTTTTTTTTGTAATTTACTGAACCACTTCTTTGCACTTTTGAGTAAAATTATTGCGATTTAACATTACTAAGCAACTCGCCTCTGAATACCGTGAATTTCGTCCTTAATACCTCTAGGAAAACTATTTTAAATGTGACCTATTTCACTTTCCTGGTGAGAGGTGTGAAGCCGGCTTTTCTCTGTATTGCTTTAGTGTTACTACCGTAGCTGAAATGTCCCACAGTGTTGCATTAAACAGATATACCCTGTTTTTATTCAATTACAGGTGTTTTTTTTTTTTATTCCTTTCCCTAAACCTGACCTGTCATTTCGCCTGCCGGAGTCTAACCGCTAAAAATTAAAAAAGTTTAATTTGGTAATCAGTGCTTTTCAAAGTGATGATATCGCCATGGAGACAAGACAGTGACAGAAAAGTTGCATAGCGCAGCTTTAAATGCACAGAGTTGCTTAAAAAGTTCATTTAATGTTGAAATTTGCGCTTTCTTTAGAATTCAGACTTCAACTTTTTGGAATTTAGAACAAGCTTTTTCAGTGTCTATTCTACACTAAAATATTCTACCCACATATTTTCTGCCCAGACCATCTGAATCTAAAATCTGGACTTTATTCACAAAGTAGACAAGCGGCATTTCCTCTTTCCAGACTCAATATATTCTCGCATTTCCAAAGATAACCTCAGTATTATTTTTTCTCTCTTTGCAGTTTCCGCCATGTCCCAGGATCCAGGCCTGGCTCTGGTTCAGTTCCAGTTGGGACTTTATCGGGAGCTGGTCCGACTCCCGCCCTCGTGCAGGACCTATCGACACGCCATGAAACAGGCTGCAGAGATTATCGAGAGAAAGGTGATGCAACAAAGGGCCGGTTCTGTGTCTATTTTGACTTCATGCATTTGAACTGAATCAGCCACATAAAGGCATTAGTGAAGATACCATAAAACATAATAATACCACTTTATCATAACCACGCCTCAAAAAAAATAAACAAGAAAATAAACCATGAACAAAGACTTAATTCATCATGAACAAATAGTTTATAAAGAATGATTCAGGCGTTGTAGCTGCTTCATTAAAGGATCACCGGTGTCCTAATACCACCTCAGATTAAGGATGATTATCTGAAAGGAATTAATCCTAACCCGAAACCGTAAGATTACTGTGACAAATTTGTGGAGGCAGTGCTTGATAAATAATGACTTCAGCATCTGTGGTTGTTAAATTGGTTGTTTCTTTCAAAAACAGTGAATTTGAGTTATACAGTCCCCTGCCCCATCTGAATTATAATGTAAATGCTACTTAAAAAGCAAACAAAAAACAACAAAAAACATATAATCCCAAAGCCCATTTTCAGCTCTGCATTAAAGTGACCACTGACCACTCACCACTGACCCATTACATTTCTGAGAACTTTAACCATAAAACCAGACGTGGATATTCAGTTACATTTACTCTATTTGTGTAACTTTCAACGCCTGAATTTGTACTTCTCAGAGAACTTTCTTGGACAGCACCCATTCACTCTGATGATACAAAACATAACATAATAAGTCACAATTTTATATATCCCGATATATATATTTTTATATATATATATGTCTATACTAAAACACAGGACGATATATTGCGATTTATCAATAATTACTTCTGTTAATACAGTCAATGAGAACAACTATATGAAATATAATTTATAAAAATGTTTAAATCATCAGAACAGTCAATGTAACTAATGAATTATTGTGAAAAATATTTTAAAATTGATTCAGATGCATTTTGAATGGATTTTAGAATTGTGCAATGAAGCATCACGATCACTGATTCGATTTTTTTCTTACAGCCCTATACTTGAGTAATATATTTTACAGTATAATAGTGTTTTTCTTTTTGTAGTATATGTATGTCATGTACTGCATTATGTATTTAATGTTTTGTTCTTCCAGCTACATTAACTTCAAATTATAAATCAGACGTGTTAGTACAAACCTGAGCATTGTCCAGCTGCAGGGCAACACTGGGCCCATTTAAGCTCATTTGGAATAAAAAATGAAAATATTTTAGAATTTTACCTCATGCACAAACTAAAGCTGCACTGCTTTTATTTTAGAGGTATATTTTTTGTAAGGCAACCTCACCTTTTCATTGCTGAGTCATGACATACACACTTACCCGTCTGATTAGCGCATCAGAACAATGATATTTACTGCTTTTTATAAAATTGAGTTATTACGTTGTACTTCTGCTTGAGTAATAATATTTTGAAGTAACATTAGTCTCACTTAAGTTCAGTGTTTTGCTGCTGACCTGCACATTACAAAACACAGTGAACACATGTGTCTCTTTGAATGAATGAACTATTTTAAACTAACCAATCTAATGTGCAGATTTGCAGACTCAGCACAGTGCGCGTCTGTCGTCCCACACACTCCTGCGTCTGACAGGGTTCATTATAATTCAGAGGGTCTTGGAAAAACAAAAAAGGTCACTTTATGCAATGTACGGGACTGAGTGGGCTGGAGCTGAATGAACCAGCAAACACGCACAAAGAAAACTGTTGTCGACGGTCACTTGTGGGAAACAAATATAGCATCACACCCACAAATTATGTTTCAAACTTCTGCAAATGGAAAACATGCAAAGTAAAAAAAAGTATATATATAACAGTTAGCCTTCCCTGTGTTATTCTTGTATTCTCATTTTAAATGTGTAGTAATCCCCCTTTAAATAATCTGTGAATGAATACAGGAAGTTTAGAGCAGTTCCTCACAGTCAGTATTTCATAAACAGGCTTGTGGTGTTCAGACTTGCACACACCACAGCCAAATCAAGACTAAACTTGGACTACAACCCAAAACTAATCCTGGACTTGATCAGAACTAAACCAGGACTAAACAGAGTCTATATCAGGACTAAACAGGGATCAAACCAGGATTTGAAGTGTAAATGCAGCTGTGCACATGAACAAAAATGTAGACCCTTTATAAAACTAGGACCACAAACTATAAATGAAATTACCTCCAAAAACAAGGTGGAATAAAAATCAGTGACTTCACATATTTGCACTTTACACATTTCTATGCTCTTATTGTATTAAAATCTGGATAGAGCCCGATTTGAATGGAAGTGTGCACAAAGAGTCATGTAAATAAAAATAACACAACACCCACAGAGCTGATCAGAAGATGTGTCAAACCTCTGCAAATGGAAAATATGCAAAGTACAAGTATTTTCATGTACTGTATGTCAGTACTGGAGTAAACTGTTGTGGGCGACTGTACCAGTGTTTTTAGGGATCTGTTTGCTCTCAGCAGAAGTCAGTTTGAGGTCAGGTCTTGTTGTGTTATGGCCCCTCTCATTGGACCGTGTGTGTGTGTGTGTGTGTGTGTGTGTGTGTGGACCGTGTGTGTGTGTGTGTGTGTGTGTGTGTGTGCGTGCGTGTGCGTGTGCGTGTGTGTGTGTGTGCGTGTGTGTGTGTGTGTTGGTGGTCTCTGCAGCAGCAAACACTCATGGGCCACAGTGAGATTTCCGACCACAGTCTCTCTCAGAGTCTCTCAGAGTCTCTGGGCCTGTTTCTCTGGGTGTTTCCAGGCAGCTCAGGCCTCCCTCCTCCTGCACCTGTAGGTCCTGACCACAGCTCAGCTCTGCTGCATCTGTCTGTGCTCTGCTTTTGTCCGCTACTCTGCATATTCAGTTTGAAACATTTTGTACAGTAGATGTTTATTTCCTCAGGATCCTCGATGGATCTAAAGTTTAAAATCTAAAGTTAAGAAACAAATACAGAGTTTTTTATTATTATTAGTTTATGAACATGAACATTTATGCACATCTACTTGTTGAAGATGCACTGGAGTAACCTTGACAGTGAGATGAATTCCTGTGGTTTGTCAGAGTTCAGACGGCTGCTCATCCGTCGGTCTGGTGACAGTCCGGTTAGCACAGGGGAGTGGGAGCAGCCCAAAACCATCAGTGTAGAAGATTCACACACACACATTTTATTTCCTAATAAATTTACATTTTGTAAATGATGAAATAAAAAAAGATCAAAATTATGCTTAACTTGAAAACTTTTTAGAAAAAAAATTGGCTAAATGTGTCACAGAATTTACTGACTAAATTATGTGAAATTTTAGATAAAACACAAGAAAAAAAAACGTTGACAAACTGAAACCATATTAAATGTTTTTGTATTAACACTGCGTCCAAATGGTAAAAGTATCATTTCCATCCCGTCCTCATGTCTGGTCTGTGCAGGCTCCCAGCTGCAGTGTGGTTGGTGTAGGACAGAGGATCCTCCTGTTCAGACACTGTCCCTCCTCAGAGCTCATCCTCACTCTGCTGCAGGAGCACGACACCCTGTGGGACGGGGATCTCATCGAGGTCGTCATTTCAGGTCTGCACAAGCAGAGACAGATTAGATTAGAGAGTTTGAATAGAGAGTATTTATCTCCATGGACGAGCAGGGGGCACGACCAGCTCATGTTACTTGTGAGATTTGTGGAGAGGTGCAGCAGAGACCAGCAGCAGTTGGTCTGGCTTCATCCAGAAAAGAACAGAGTGCACTTTAAATGTCCCTGTGTCTCCTCTGTGTGGACTAACATGTTCTGTTTTGAACTCAGGGTTGGCATCGGTCACAGAGATGAGGATCCATCCACACTCACTGGTCGTCCAGTCATATCGCACGCCCACCTTCTGCCATCACTGTGGAGAGATGCTGTGGGGGCTGGTGAGGCAGGGGCTCAAGTGCACAGGTCTGAAACTGCAAATCATTCATACAGACTTTACCAAAACAAATTTTAATTACATTTAAAATGTCCAGCTATAAACCCCAAGAACTGTATAAACCATTCAGTAATTAAAGGTGTACTGTGAAACCTGTGTGGTGGTGCTGGTCACCTGGTTAACTTGGCTACAGATCCAGGGTTAGGGTCACAGGAGGAGCACAGAGGGTTATGGCCAATGGGACATATGCTCACATGGTCTGAGGTCACATTTAGAGTTCTACAAGGTGGGGTCATCTCACCATACCTGTTTTCTCCTCTAAATGTCCCCCTGAAGAGAACCTGGAGGTCACAGGCCACCACACATAGACAGAAGAACACAAACAGAACAATGGAGCTGGAGCTCCAGCAGCTGGAGAAACGGGCCGCAGAAAACAGCATGAGGCTAAATGGAGACAAGTCTGTCAAGCTCCAAATCTATTTTTAAAAAAATCCCACACTGGCTGCTCCTCTGGGTCTGGGTGGAAAGAAGGTTCCAGTTCAAAAGTGTCTTGGCTTTGACTTGCACTCACATCGAGTCAAGTCACATTTCAAGTGTTCTTCTGGTGACCTGTAGTAAAAGCCAAACTGCACAGCTGCAGATGATCTCCAGAAGGAGCCCACAGCTCTGAGGCCCACAGCAGGTCCCAGAGGCGACTGAGGAACAAGGACAACCTTCCTATGATGCATTTAATCAGGGGCAGGTCTTTTATTGTCCATATAGAGTGGACAAGCAGTACCAGACCCTACACCAGAAAAGTCACATAGTGCACCTTTACTTCTGCTCTCACAATTTGTTATTTTCTTCCATCCGTCTCATAAAGAAGCCTTTGAATAACCTAGGATTTAGTTTTTAGTTTTCCCTTTTTAAATTTAAAATAATGTAAAGTTATAGTGACCCAAATAAACTTTTGTTTTGTCTATTGCTAAGCTGTACATAAAAAACACAAAAAAAAAATCATGCTATATAGACTTTTACACTGATAAAGTTCATTTTCTCCTCAGGTTGTGGGTTAGATTTCCACAAACGCTGTGCTATACAGTTGCCTAATAACTGCAGCCGAGCTCGGAGGCAGGTGAGCACCAGTCTGTCCCTGTTCCCCCCGCGCAGACCCCCCTCCCACTCCCTCTCCAACCAGGCCGGGGGCAGCATGGAGGAGGTAAGAGCTCCAGTTTTAGACCCAAACTAATGCAACGTTTTCTTTTACGTTTTACTCTCAGAAGATAAATCAGTAAAAATCTAATCATGGTCTGATCCCGCCCACTCTTCCTATTGGTCAGCCACTGCTTTGAGTGACAGGTAGATTTAACCAACCACAGTGAAGTTTGACTTTTCAAACACAAAATGACTTTATTTACTACTTTCAAAGCTAAATCTTGGTCTAATCTACAAGAAAATGTTCCTATACATTTTTTGGCATATGGAAGATAAAGTTATGTTTGAGTCTGTGTGGAGATGATCCTGTTAATGTTTTGTTGTCTGAGCATTTCCAGCCTTATTGAGAACAAACTATTTTGGACATTTTGGGGAATCCCAGCTGACTAAGATAATACAGGGGGTTCTGTGTTAAAAACAGCAAACATTTTAGTCTGAACTCCTCCGTCTTCCTGTTGCCTCAGATCAGCCTGTCGAAGCCGTCGAGTTGCGCCCCCTCCTGGGCAGAGGTGGGGTACTGCAGCACTGGAGCCATGGTGCCTCACACCTTCCACATCCACAGTTACACCAAACCCACCGTGTGCCAGCTCTGCCACCGCCTGCTCAAAGGGCTCTTCAGGCAGGGCCTGCAGTGCTCAGGTCAGCCACAGGGGGCGCACATGGGACATATGGGGTTAAATCTACTTATATGAGCTTTAAACCATAACAGTGTTAACTCATCATTAGCTTACTCAGAGTTGTATTTGGATTGTGTGATTTACTTGTTGAAATGCCACAGTTTGCAGGTCACAATGAACAAAATCATCAGGAGGGATTCATGGAACTGTAGTTACATTTGTAATGTTTTTAGGCTTTGTCGTCATTTTCAGATGTTTCTTTTCTCCAGATTGCAGGTTTAACTGTCATCAGCGCTGTGAGCCTCTCGTCCCTAAAGACTGTCCTGGAGAGAGAAAAGCCAATGGTTAGAAAATCAAATCTAATAAAATAAACCCTTAAATTACATTTTTGAATATATGTCCAGACACTAGTATGAGTGGTAATTATAATACTTTTGTTTTTTCCCAGGATTCTTACCGACTTCGGTCGGTTCGGTGGCGGCCACTGATGCAGAGGAGAGCGAGTCAGAGCTGGACGTCACTTATGAAGAAAGTCTCAGTGATGACGACATGTCCACAGACCGAGACTCAGACGACCAGCAGAGGGAGCCCATGAGGTCACTGACGTTATACTACTCTACTCATAAATTACATACAGGAGCTTTGGGTTTGTTAACTGATCTATAAATTCAGTACTACAAAATTAGTCGTGTCTAAGATGAAACTGCAGATTAATTCTACAGTAGATGGAGTAATTCATACTATAGTAAAAAATGCTTCACTAATAAACAGAGAAAGTGCATCACAGAGTTTGTCTTGTGGTTGAGGCTGGAGCAGATGTGTGAGGCTCTGCTGGCCTCAGTGTTTCACAGTAATTTCCTGTTCGCTCTTAACCCATTTACTCCTGACACTGTCCTGTAGAATAAAGAATATAACACATTTTATACAAACATGCCAAGATTAAAAAGCCACACTATGCAACTTTTCTCATGAAGGGTTAGCCCCTTGCGACAGAGAAACAGGTGAAGACACCAGGCAAAGTTACAAGTCAGATCTGTGGAGAGGCAGCCTCACTCGCAGTAAAAGTACAACTTAATGGAGAGAAGCAGGTGCTGGACCCACCTGAAAAGTTACACAGTGCACCTTTAAGCATTTGACAACATTTTGCTCAAACTGAGAATAGGAGCTTTAATATCTAAAACTGTTGCAGCTTTTACATTTAATAACTCTTAAAGATAGTTTAGTGATTTAGGGTTTGAGTGAATTAACTCTAACTGCTGTAGAAAGTGTAAAGTTGTGTGTGTTTTATCTCCAGCCCGTGCTTCAGTAACTACATCCCTCTGATGCGCCTGGTGCAGTCGGTTCATCACACCAAGAAAAGAACTGAGGGAGTTTTGAAAGAGGGATGGCTCCTGCACCACACCAACACTGACTCACTGGTATTGCACATTTAAGACTTGTTAAGCTTCAAAAATAGGGCAACCAGATTTAAAAAAGCAAACAATACCAAAAAATAAACTGGGACATGTTGCATTGTGCATAATTAAGGGAAATAGTTACACAGAGACCATTCATGACAAGCGTGGGAGTCAGTATAGTCACATTTTATTTGTGTTTGGGTCATTTTTAAGCAGCTTTTCTGCACTTTACCTAAACAAATGACAAATTATGCCTCTATTAACTGTTGGCAAGGATCAAATCGGTCAAAAATACGGACACCAGGGACATATTTTCTTATATAAAAGTTGGACAAATCACTGGTTTTGGATAAAACTGCAGGGACAAGATACACAGGACTCCAAACTGGGACTGTCCTGGGGGAAAAGGGACATAGGGTCACCCTCTTCAAAATGATTCAAAAAAGCAATTAATGCAAATGTGTCCCAAAAACTAGACTTATTTTCTTAGATATAATAAATACTTAACGATTAATATTTTACGCAAGTGGTATGAACATGTATCTGTTGTCTTGAGTTTTGTTTGATCTTCTTCAGAGGAAACGTCATTACTGGATTTTGGACTGCAAGACCATCACTTTATATCAAAATGAGAGCAGCGTGAAGTATTACAAGGTACTTCTTACTACAACCACTGTTTTGCTTGTGAAGAGTTCTAGATAAGTCAGTATATTCATATTTATTCACTCATTTATGTTTTTTGTGTTATCAGGAGATCTGTCTGTCTGAAGTGCTCCAAGTCCGAGGTCCTTCTCTCGTCTCGGCCCCGGCCTCACCCATGGACTGTACCATCAGCCGTAGTTGTAACAGAAGATGTAACTGTAGTAGTAGTAGTTGTAGTAGCAGTAGTAGTAGTAGTAGTAGTGGTACACATTCGTTCGAGCTGGTGACTTCCTCTCAGGTTTACTGTGTCGTGGCTGGAGACGAGAGCGTTTCTTGGGAGAGTGCGATCCGACAGGCCCTGATGCCCGTCCAGAGCAGTACCACCTCCAGCCAGCAGGGGCAGGGTGAGCTATGATTTTTTTTTTTCAAATTACAAATTCAGTAGATGGGATTTTTGTATTGACGGTCAGCTGACATCGCCTGTATCAAATAGATCTTTATAATTTATTTCTTACTATACTGCCATGTTTGTTTATGCATTTAATTATGTATGTATGCATTTTTTTAATTCATTATTTTATTATTTTTATTATATTACCAGTTTTATTTTTCACACCACAAACAAAAAACTTTATATATTACCTTTTATTTAATTTAATTTATACTACTTAGATATAGATTATTATACACAGGCACTAGTGTATGACCAACTTGATCAAACTTTGTGAATTCATTATTAGTTTTATTCATTATTAACATTACATGACTATTTTGTCTTGACAGTCGCAGGTGCTTGCAGCGACAGCATGGTATGTGGCAACATTTAAAGTACATATTTCTATTATTTCTTATTTATTTTTTAACTATATTGTTTTATTTGTAGGACATTAGCTGCACATATCAGATCTTCACCAATGAAGTGTTGGGTTCGGGTCAGTTTGGAGTCGTCTATGGAGGTACGGAGTAGAACAAGGGCTGGACGTTATGACAGGAAATGTTGTACAATTTATTCCTCAAATTGAATCACGATTTTCAATTACATTTCATTCTGCCTGGCTAAAATCAAATAAATTGCAATTTTTTTTTTATTGCAAATTCCTCTGATCTGGCCTAGATTTTAAAACTAGATTATTCAGCTTGTTTTCAGATTTACTTTCTACTTACTAGTTCTGTGAGTGCTTAATTCTAGTCTAGAGGTGGTTTATTTTAAGATAACTCGTCATATAAAATTATTTTGCTGCATGGACAGGTAATTTCACTACTTGTAAGTCATTTTCTGATAGATTTAAATGTTTATATCTTAAATTTTAGTCAAGCTTTTTTGCAGTGTTAAAAATAGACAGACTTTTATATCATTGCTATTTAAAAAAAAAAAAATGTCTCTAACACCACCAATAAAAAGACTCAAAATCATAGAAAAAAGAGGAGTTCAAGATTTATCACTGGCAATTATAAATATCTAAATGTCGATCTTCTTTAAATATGATTAATCACACAGCCGTGTAACTTATTTTATTATTACTTAGCTGCTAAATATATGAGGCAATTGCATTTATATTGCATTAATTCGTCTTTCAGGAGCACACAGGACGTCTGGTCGAGCCGTGGCCATAAAAGTCATCGACAAAACTCGCTTCCCCACGAAACAGGAGCGTCAGCTGAGGAACGAAGGGGCCATACTCCAGGTGGGTCGGGCTCTGTGGGTCCAATCTCATGTTTAAAGCTACACTAAGGAACATTTCTAAGGGTCTGCCACCTTCTTGTTCTGTTATTCATGTTATTGCTTTCCCAGAATCCTCTACAGATTGGCTTAAAATGTATCTGCCACGTGTAAATTGCCACCAGGACAATTTAATTTCTATTTGTTTTATGTTTTTTTAAATAAATGAAGTTATATAGTGCATCTTTTAATTATATTCAGATATTTCCCACTAAAATCTTCATCGTTATTTATGCGTAACTTATATTTTTTCATAGAGTCTGTCCCACTTGGGTGTGGTTTTCCTGGAGGGGATGTTTGAAACCTCGGATCATGTTTTTGTGGTGATGGAGAAACTTCACGGCGACATGTTGGAAATGGTTTTGTCCAGTGAAAAAGGACGGCTCCCTGAACGCATCACGCGCTTTCTTGTAATACAGGTATCTGAAATGTAGAGGCCTTTTCACAATAAAGCCAGTGCTGATTTGATTTGTGTCAGATCAGATTGTTTTAATAATAAATAACTTACTGTTTTCCTGTTTCTCACAGATTCTGGAGGCTCTGCGTTACCTGCATTTAAAACACATTGCTCACTGTGATCTAAAACCTGAAAATGTGCTTCTGACTTCTGCAGATCCGCTCCCTCAGGTCAGTGCACTACAAAAAAGGTCAAAATTTAAGATATGAACACTTAAATCTATCAGAAAATGACTTAAAAGTAGTGGAATTATCTGTACATGCTGCAAGATCATTTTACTTAGTAGATAATAAACCTGAAAACAAGATGAATAACCTGATAAAAGTTTTAAAATCTTGGTCAGATCAGAGAAATTTCCCAACTTTCACCTAAAAATCTAGAAATGAATCTCCTTTTAGTCACATTCGCACTATTTGTGTTCTTGTGTCATTTCAGGTGAAGCTGTGTGACTTTGGCTTTGCCCGGATCATCGGGGAGAAGTCTTTCCGGCGCTCCGTGGTGGGCACTCCTGCGTACCTGGCCCCAGAGGTGGTGGGTCTGGGCGGATACAACCGCTCCCTGGACATGTGGTCTGTGGGGGTGATCCTGTACGTGAGTCTGAGCGGGACCTTCCCCTTTAACGAAGACGAAGACATTAAACAGCAGATCACCAACGCGTCCTTCATGTACCCGCGGCAGACATGGGCGCCCATATCACTGGAGGGTAACATCCCACACTGATTGGGCTTTTATTGTGTTTTTGTGTGTCTTTGTGTTACCATGAAAGCACTATATAAAACCAATGTTGAGTTGAGCTGAGTTGAATTGAATTGAATTGAAATGAATTGAATTGAATTGAATTTTTGTAATTTTATTACATTTTATTTTATTTTAT